>PVIJ01013717.1:0-43963 GCA_004024925.1 Scalopus aquaticus | reverse complement strand
TTCTTCCTCCATCTACCATGAGCCTTTAAGCTCCTGAGGGCAGGATACATGCCTTAATAATCTTTGAATCACCAGAATCAGGCACAATGCTGATGTGGGCACTCACTCAATCTTGGGAAATGGGTAGAAAGAGGAACCTCAATTTAAATATATAGCTACCTAGGGAAGGTTTCATTAAACTATTACCTCCTCCCCTAAGCTTTCCTAAGGTTTATATAAAGGAGAAAAAAAAATTATAGAGGAATCATTTCCTTCAAAAAAGTTCTGAGAAATTAACAGTATTCTAGGAAGAATATTGACTATTCTAAGTCAGTACTGCCAACAGAACTATCTACCATAATGGAAATATTCTGTAATAACAGTGATTGCTAGTCACGTATGATTTTTGAGTACTTGAAATGTGACTAGTGCGTTTAAGGAAAATCATTTAAATTTTTTATTCGTTTTAATTAATTTCAAATATTCACATATAATCAATGACTACTTCATTGGACAGTGCAGTTCTAGCAAGAACACTGAATATCCTAATAATATAATCTTTATTTTTTAACATATGTTGCAGTATAACCTATCAGACAGGCACAGAATTGAAAAATTTTTAAGGTTTATTTTTAAACTGTACTTTCTTGATTTCATGTTGATATGTCTTCATTTTGTTCCTAATCAACCAGTTTTCAAATAGGAATTAGTCTTGTCTTTGCTCAGACAAATGATGCCCCAAACACTGCCATACTGAGGGTGCCTGTCAGAGGTCTTAAAGAATCAAGGATCTACCCAGTGTCCTCAGTTCTGTGTGTTATCCTGAAAATAGTAGACCGAGTTTCTTTGCTACATTTTAAAGACCAGTCAAACTTTGGTTTTATTTTAGACAATTAAAAGGAAGTGTAAATACTTCTAAGTTTAAAAACTCAAGCACTTTGGAGCAAAAAAATAAGAACTAACTTACTAAGACATAGTGGTTTTCTTCATGTAGTAAACAAAAAAATAAAGAACCACTATAAACATTTTACAGATAAAGCTCAATCAGATTTTATACCAAGTTCAAGCCCCACTTACCACCATTCTTTGCCTTGTCCTTAAAAGTATTTCATTCTTGTTGACACATTCCCCCTCCACAAATAGACTGCCAAGGTAATAATCTCTCAAAAAAAAAAAATTCAATCATTATTTTTCCTTGAAAGTTAAAGTATACTTGTGGGAAGAGGATTATAAGCACACTTCAGCTTTCATGTTAAGTCCTACCCTCTCTACCCTGCTCCCAACACAACTTTGTTCCTGGGTAGTTGTAAATTGGCAAGATGAAAATAGTGCATAAAGTATATCAGTGACCAGATCAGCTGAAGACTTCCTTAAAGAAAAATGAATCATTCTTTTATATCATCTAATCTCCTGTTTTCATTCATGACAATTAAGCTTTATCATCTGTGATGAGCGACTCAGTCTTACCATACATGGCTCATTTTAACTCCCTTTTCCATAAATGAGCTCTGTGTTCTACATACTGCTTTTTTTTTTTTTTTTTTTTGCCACAGAAGAACTAGGGTGTAGACCAGAGTGCTGGGGAGGGGTGGTGGTGGAGAGGATCACCAGAGACAAAGTGGGGAACAGAGTAGGCATATCTATTGAAATGAACTGCTGAGGGGAGCAACGGGCGAGACAGGAGAGGTCTGCTGCGCCATGTGGGTGGAATAGATTTGGAGTCATGTATGATTCCATGGCCAGGGATCAAACTCAGGCTATAGCGATGATAGGGATGAAACTTAACCCCTACGCCATCAGGGAGGCCCTCTCCATATTACTTTTATAACCGGTTCTATTTTACCCTCTTCTCTGAATATCTTACACCCAAGTATTTAAAAATGTTGTTTGCCAATATTTTTTGATCACTAGTTTTTACTAAACAACATAGTTGTAAAGATTAGATTGTGATTCTGTAGTATTTTAAAACTTGCAAAGCTTTTCCTTCTGCACAAATTTAGTAGTTAGAATAACTCCAGGGAGGGACGGGTTCGAGGAGGAGGATTTGCCCAGTGTAATGTGATGGTTAGGCTCCTCATCTGTGGGCATCACATAGACCTAATTCCATCCTGGCTCCACCACATACTAGCTGTGTGGTCCTGTCCAAGCACTCTGTGTCTCTCAACTTTATACACTAAAGATACCTCACAGGGAACTAATGGGGAACAGATGAGCTCTACTATATGTCAAGCTCTTAGCACGATGCCTGATACATGAGAACCACTCAGTCGATGTTAACCGTAGCCGCGGTTTCCGTGGCTCCTACAGTTGTGCCAGAGAGCAAATGGGGACTGAAAGCATGCCTCTCCCACTTGCCAAGCCATCTGGCCTGGATGACAAAGCTGTACTGCTTTCTAGTTTGCTCACAGCGATTGTCTAGCTGCTAAACCTGTACCTTCAGTGTCCGCCAAGTGGGTACCCTTTCTCAAATCCCACAGAGGCATCAGCAGGGCTGGTGGAAACCCCAGCCACAACTGATGATAGTGACACCCTGTACCACCATCCAGCCAGGATCTATTGGCTGGACCTTGAAAATCTGCACTTCTGAGTCCAGATTTAGTTGTTTTTCTACTATGTGTAAATAAGAATGCATTACTTTCAGACAGTGGTCCCATTACATCACCTTCAATACTTTGTCTAAACTATTGGATGTCCTGGCAAAAAATGATGACTATAAGCCTCTTCAAAATTCAGGGTCATGTATTTGGTCAGGTATGTGCCACTATACAGAGATTTCCTGCCTCTAATTATTGCCTCCATATGTTCTCAAATGAAGGATGCCTATAAAAGTACATTGCATAGAACAAAAATGTCACATAAATGTCAGCTGCTATTTAAATTTTCCATTGCTAATCAGGATACTCTCATAGTTCTTGTATGACTCAAAAGGATATGGTATAGATTTGGGAAAAATTGTAGTGGCAAAATAAGGTGGAATTAACAGTTATTTCCATCTCTAGCAAGCTAGGAGCAAAGCCTCAGTGGTTATGCTAATGCAGCAGGTGTGTTAGTAAAGTTCTATTGATGTAAGAGGCTAGAATGACACAGGGGACAGTTGGTCTGAGTGTGAAGAACCTGCTGTTACCACCAAAGTATCATGTGGCAGGAGCATTTCTTTGGCAGGAGACATAGGATCTTGTCCTAGCCCTTGTCAATTCATGTTTCCTCAGTAGAAGAAAAACAGTGTAAAACAAATATTCATTCTCCCTCCCAAAAATATATCATCTTTAAAGTGCATAGAGTTGAATCCATTTTGTAAGTTTAATTAAAAATTTAATTAAACTCACAAAGTTCAATTAAACATGTTAAAATTGTGCCTCTGAAGTCAGACCCCAAGGGATGTTTTGTAGTTTGGGGAGTATTTACTAGCAGAACAATCCTACATCCTTAGGGGTCCTTAACTTACTAATTGAAGAGTTTGAGAAATACTAAAGTTCTTCACTATCTAATATAGTAGCCACTAGCTAAATGTGGCTGGAAAACCCCTGAAATAGGGATAATATAAATGGAGATGTGGTACAAATGTAAAGTACACCAGATAGACAAAGATTTAGTACAGCCCCCAAATTATACCTCCAATAATTTTAACATTGGTTACATATTGAAATGGTAATATTTTAGTCCTACAGGGCACTAAATAAAACATTGTTAAGATTAGTTTTACCTAATTTTTAATTTTTTTATGTGACTATAAGAAATCATTAAAATTACTTACGTGCTTGAGTTATATTTCTATCAGACAGTGTTGCTGTGGACATTGTATAAACTTTGTTTTATCACATCTTTTATATTTTAAAATCAAAAGCATGACTACCTAAATATCACAAGAAGGCTTTGAGGACATATGAGTTATGCTATTATTTTAAAATTCTAATCATATTTGATACAAAATGTTACCGAATTTGTCCAATTTTATAATGATAGGAAAATATTTTCTCCCTTTTGTCATTGCTTAACTTTCAGATAAGCGCAAATGAGATTAAATAATTTTACCAATAATAGTACAATAATTTTACCAACAACTATAATTTGAATCAGGAAGTTCTGTTATGTACCAGAAAATAAATTCTCCATAATTTATTTTCTAACTATATCAATATTTTAGAAACAGCTTTCTCAGTAAAAAATTGTTACATCAGTTCATTTCAGTTGAACTTACTTTAATCAGATGAGACAAAAAGCAATCTTATAGTTTCAAGTTAGCTTGCAAAAGCAGTCGAACCCTAAAGTGAAATATGCAGCTTTTTGTTGTACACAGCACCATCTGTTGGAAAAATCTGGCAATAACTTTGAAAAAATCTGGAGGAATATGTAATAACTGAACTCAACCAAATCCTGATTGTGGTGGAAAGCGTACCAAAAAAGATTTAGTTAAACCATAACAAAGAAGTGAACCTGTACCCCTAAAACATGTAAAATGTGTACACCAATGTTACCTCAATAAATCAGCAAATGATACAAAAAAATAACTTGCTTTTAGTCTAGTGCCAGAAAACTGTCATTTTAAATCAATTGACAGTAACTACCATATTGCAAAAGAGAAGGAACAGAAGCCCCATACCTACTAGTCAGGAAATGAAAAGGGGACTAAAGCAAATGAGCATTCATTAATAATGCAAAGTTTCATATATGTCTGTGTATGTGGACTTGCCAGCAATTGCATGTCTTAATGAGTCATTAAGTCAAATTAATGTCATCAGACACCCTGCTTCACCAGCAAGGCAGTGTGGGGCCCCCAGTCTCTGAGGACAGTGAAGCAGATATGAGGTAGAGGGCCTCAGTTTCCATCTCTTTTAGTGCCCATGTGAATAGAGGCCAGCGTGCCAGACACAGCAAGCCCAGCCCTTGGAGTGCAGAAAACCTCTGAATTAGCGGCATATACCTGGTTACTGATCTGAAGTGTTTAGTTTAAAGACCACATACATGACCCTGAATTTTGAAGAGGCTTATAGTTGCCATTTTTTGCCAGGACGTCTAATAGTTTAGACAAAGTGTTACAGAAGGGACCATTGTCTGAAAGCAATGTGTTTTTATTTGCACAAGTAGAAGAGTAAGCAAATATTTAAGAACCTGTTTCCGAAGAGACATGGAAATGCAAATATAAAGAATGTGAAGCTTCTGTAATCATAAAGGAGAACAGAATGATTATTCCAGCAAGACCAGATGAAAGGGATGGACGCCTTCCCTAAATCCAAAACTAAGTCAGATCCACCTGGTTCTACCTCTGCAACAGGGAACTTGGAAATCTGCTCTCTACCTTGGTGAACTGTGAAGCCCCTGAGAGCAGGAACCAGCTCAGACTTGGCAGCTATTCTAACAGTGCTCATAGCAGCCCTTGGCTATTTTCACTTCCTCATAATATGTTGCATGGATGACTTACACCCAGGCATGTGCCTCATTTTGTGTGATCCATTTCCTCAATGATTCCGTGACCCATACCCAAGAGAGAGAGCAGCTTTCAAAAGAGATGCCATAATCTAATGGGGGAGAAGTTTTGAGACGGGAAGAACACCTAATGATTAGAATTTGTTTCCAAAATTAAGGTATTATGGTTGTTAGATTTGGACGGGTTGCTAAAACTCGGGGAAAATACAAGCATGTGTACCATTGTTTCCAGACCTGCCTCATTAGTAATGGTGCATAGGGCAAATCTGAGGACTCAAGACCCCTTCCATGGGTAAAGTATAACATCATGCTGATCCAGACTTAAGCAGAAGCCAGAATTGAGTATGAGTTCAATTACTTGTAGAGGTTGCAATTTTGTAACCTGTGCTGTCTTCGTAACTTTCTGCGAATCTATAATTATTTCAAAATGAGGTTTTAAAAATTTTAGATGTTTCATTTTAAATTATGTTTACACTGAGAAAGAAGGGTCAAAATTGTATCATTTAAGGTTTTTTTTTCCCCCCCATAACATCTTGGATGGGTTTTTTAGAAAAGTTGCATTTTCTGATGTAGCTGAACTTTAAATTCTAAAGAGATGAATGTAATTTTCTGAACTATTTTATGGAATATATTACAGTGTGCTCAGTTCTACTGTTCTACACTTAGATTTGCATGTATTTCCTATTTTTCTTCTGGCTTATCTGGTATTTATTTTTCTGTGATTGGTGAAATTTGAATGACATTGAAATGATAGCAATTCAGATTTATCTCATTACAGAGGTAACGGGATTTTTTTTTTTTTAAATCCAACCTTAGATCTGCCACAGACAGGCTCTTTGGCTATCTACTGCAAAGCTGTGTGACCCTGAAAATATATGTAACCTTTCTCAGTTATTGTGTAAACAGAATTGAACTGGTGGTTTTCTATAATTTGTCACATCTAGCCCAGCGGGAACTTATCCAGATTTCATAGACAAAGTAAGGCTCGGCAAAGTTCAGGAATCTGTCCCGGGACCAAGCTCACTGATTGGGAGATGAACTTGAACCCAGGTCACCTGTGTCCAATAACTTTGCATAACCCATGCTAGCCAGCTTGCCCTTTTGAATTCTAGTACTCTAAGAGTCCATTCCCCTGCCCCTAGCCCTGAATATCAAATACTCCTTTCTTACAGGAATAAAAGGCACAGAACAGAATATTCACCTGACCTGAAATTAAGCCCTAGATTTTGAAATCATCTTTTATGAAACCATGAAGTTGTATTGCTTCTATAGATTTACATGCTCAATCCTGATCAGGTCACAAACAGCTTTTAGAAAACAAATCAGATATGGGAAAGATATGGGCAAAGATATGTCCCCATTAGACTAAGTTGTGGAGACATTTCATCATGTACATGTAAGAGTGTGGCAAAACTACTTAGGACAATCGCTTGAAAGCTTTAAGAGTATCTCATTTAATGGGGACATAATTTCAATCCTGTTATTGATTGTATATGATCTCTGTAATCATTTATATTTGTAAAACATTTTATCACCCTTACTATTTTTTTTGTAAAATCTCAGATACAGAGAATGCTGTCCCACCTTTTATTAAAAAAAAAAAATTACAAGATACTTAAGAAATTTATCATTCATCAGTGATACAAGTAAGCTTCTAGCAGCTTCCATTTTAGCACAACAGAAAGTATACTGTAATCAAGGCTTTCTTTTCAGAAAACGGGCCAGTAAGAAGTCGGGTCATCTTTTGCATTAGGATATTTGCAGATCCATCCCTTACTCAAGCATTTGTCAACTACCACCCATGTGCCAGGCAGTCTGTAAAGATACTGTGCTTAGTGATTGAAATCCATATTTCTGTGACTTCATCCTTCCCCCTCACACCTCCTCCCAAGACCTAGGTTCTAATCTCAGTTCTAAAACAGCTAAGTCAGTTTGGGCAAGTCCCTTAACCTGTCTGAACTGCAGACACCTACTTTGCCAAAGTGCTATGTGGGTCAAATAGTAATTCAGCCCCACCACAAGTAGACATTCAGTAAGTATAAATGTTACCCTTCCTCCTGGACAGAACTATTTATCTTTTCCCTTTAATCTTTTTAGAGAGAACTTTACTAATAATAGATGAGGAGAAAAAGAGATAGGGAGTTGTGGTGAGAGACAGTGCTAGAGATTTCGGGGTCCTTTTATAGTATGTGGCATTATAAATCACCCTGCAAAGTAAGAAGTCTTGTGTTTATATTTAATTGTTTACTCTGGAGTCACTAAAGCCCTTTCTCTGTTAATTTTGTAGCTATGGTTTAGTATATCCTTTTAAAAAACAAAAACTATTTGAAAGCACTGGGTAATTGTTGCCTCATAAACTGAACAATATGAATTTTTTTTATCTTTTTTTTTTAAATATATTTTTATTGTTATTTATGTCTTTTACATTTTGTATTCCCCTTGGGTAACCCACCACCAATTCACCCGTGATCCATCTCCGTGGTCCCTTGTGTTCTTTTCTACTCCATTTTGTGCCCTTATCCTCCCCCTCCCCCCGCCCCAAGTGTGTCTCTCCTATTTTAAATAAGGTCCCGTTGTGCTTTTAATCATTTGGGTTCTGAATTTTTAAGGGCAGACCTAGGCTGGGAGCCTATTCAGACCTTGTTTCCCAAACATACCGAATTATAAAGTCACCTAAATTCAGTGTGAAAAACAGATCTTGGGGTTCTCCCTCTGGCCTGCCAATTCAGAATCTCCATGAGAGAAGCCTGGGTCTCTTAACTTGTAGCCCTGTGTTGCTTGTGGCCTTGCCAGTTTCTGACAAAGTATACTAACAGCCAGGGACTCTGTAGCTATGGATGTGACATCACATTTATGCTGTAGATTTTGCTGTTGGACCTCTCTCCATATGTAAAGGGTAGGAGCAAAGCAAAGATTCTTGCTAACATATTCTTGCTTCTTTGGCTGAAGAAGCACATCATTTTAAAATCTGAACCTACCTAAATTCAGTTCTGGAAAGAACATCATTGGTATTGTTCAATTATACATCATCAGACTTCATTGCTCTTTGCTGGAAATCTTACCTCTCTGAGATAGTTTTTAGTTTTCAGCACAGAAATTGCCAAAGAGGTTTATAGTCTGAGTTTTGAATTCAGTTGAAGTAAATACCCATTCAAAAATAATTTCTGACTTATAAATAGATGGACATAATAGACTTAACTGTAGGCTAGAAAGTAGGAAGACTAGAATACACATACCACTTTTTTTATAAAAAGTGAAACTATTGAAAGATCAAAGACTAGGCAGTCTCTACTACTACATATATTTTAGAGCATTATTTAAAGAATTATACTGTTTTTATGAAAAAGGTGAGTCTCATTATTCAGTGGATTCTAATTGAGCAGCTTCACTGTGTCAGGCCTCAATATCAAACATCATTTAATGTAAAATAATTAAGCTCTGGACTTCAAATTTTATGAAAAAAAAATCTGATTTTTGCTATCAGATTTAGTATAAAGGCCTTGGGGGCAGGTGCTCATGATACCGGGTGAGGCGGCCACAAGTCAGGACTTCCCCATAGCTGACGGTCAGGAGCTCATTCTTCATTCATTCTTGTGCCGTCTCTAACCACCTGGTCTTTAGTTACCTGCTTCAAACATTTAGCTGAGGTCATTTCATTATCATAGTTCAGTTTCCTTTCTCTAAAAGTAAAAAAAGAAAAAAATATATGGCCTGAGTTGAATCTGTTAAAATATAATAGCTATATTATTTAATATGTTTATATATTACATCATTATTCCATATTAATAGGAGTATTATCACTATCCAATAAAATTTAAGTATACATTCCTTTTAATAAGTTTTATAGTTTTCCTTTTTTTTTACTCTGCTAGTTTTTATGTAAATGATAGAATTTACACATAGGCTTGTAAAGATTGATTTATCAGTGGCTGGAAGATCATACTTTTTGTGACATTTTCATTTAATAGGCCTTGGAGTTTTATGTATTAGAACATATGCTTCTGCCCCACTTTTTCTAGTACTGCACAGTAGCCCAGAGTTTGACTTCATAATTCGTTTAACCTCTGTCTTACCAGTAGCCAGTTAGGTCTTGTAATAGGTTTTCAGGCCATAAGAATTCAATAATGACTTTAGTGACTGTTTTTTTTTTCCTTTTGTTTTATTGTCATTTATATTTTTCACATTGTGTATTCCCCTTGGGTAACCCACCACCGATTCACCCATGATAGTAACTGGTTTTCACCTCATCTGCTTGCGTTCTTACATTTACCTACTATCCATATTCATTTACTTATGCAAATATCCAAAAATGTAATAGCTTTGCCTTCAGCAGACATGTCTGTAGTTAAGGGACAGCAGAACCTGTGTGGTGTTGTAATAGGACCATGGAGAGGCAAATGTGAGAAGCAACAAAGACAAAATCCATTCTCCTCCTCCCCTTCACTTTCTAGTAAGTAAAACCACACCAGCTCTATAAACCCTCAGATAATGCTCTTATTCCCCAGTCTCTTCTCACCTCTCTGAAGTAGCCAGTGCTAACAGCGTAAGCTGGTTCTTCTACGAATTTCTCATAAAAATATACAAATGTGCAGATTACACTTTTCCCCTAAAGAGGATCTTTCCTGTGCCTATTGCCCTGCCCTTGTTTCTTCCCTCACCTTGTACACTTTACACGGGTTGATCATCACTTTCCTGGCTTCCTCCCTCAGATCTCTCGGCTGATGTTTCTTCTTCAGAAAGGTCTTCGCTGCTCATCCCCTTTTAATAAGATCCTCTTATCTCTCCCCTCTCGCCCTGGTCACAGTCTGTTGGTTGCTTCACTTTTGTTTCATGAATTGTGTTCCCGCCCATTCGAATGTAATCTCTCTCTGAGCTGTGGCCATAGTTTGCTCTCAGCTGTATCCCCAGTGACAAGACCAATGTCTGCACATAGTGTGTCCTCAGCAAGTACTTGGTAACTGAATGCGTCTGACCCATCCCATTTCCTAGCTGCAGTGTCTAGAGTGTGGATGAACCATGGTTTCTCTTACCACTCCCTTGCCGATGGGAATGCAGGCTCCTTCAAGCCTGGTCATTACAAGGAATGCTGTGTCATGTGGCAAGACAGACATCAGCAGATGGCACTGCTGGGTCCAAGGATAGGCACATTTTTATTTTGATTAGATGAGACCCAATGACATCGTCAAAAGATTTTTGCCATTCATACCCACCTGCATTGAATGAATTTCCCCTGGACAAGATGTTACTGGCCTTTAATCTCACTAAAGAGGAGAGTAAGGGGTCACATCTTGTTTTGATTGATATTTCCTTGTAAATTACCAAGTTTGAACACTTGAATATATATATGTGTGTGTGTGTGTGTGTGTGTATATATATATATATATATATATATATATATATATATTAACCATTTTTCGATTTCTGTGAATTGCCTGTTTATAACACTAAGACATTTTCTATTGATGTACCTGTTGTCTTCACTCGTTGCTGCCAGTGGTATTGAGCATATTAATCTTTGTCATGTGTGACAACTATCTTCCATAGTTTACTTTTTGTTTTCAAGTTTGCCATTTTGCCACAGGAAACAATACATTTTTATAGAGTCCAAACTGCCTTTTAGGCTTTTGGGTTTCCAGTTTATGTGGGAAAGTTTCTCCTAACTAAGGTTAAAACATACTCTCTTGATTTTCTTCCAGTAAAATTTTAATATTTTAAGTTTCTTATTGAGCTGGATTCTGTCAACATCATCTTCTAAATAAATCATATCTTTTCAAATGATTTTGATATTTAAATATATGCCTTTGATTTGAATATATTACTTTAAATGTAATACATATATAAAAGTAGATACACATGGGTTTACATGTACACTATATATGTGTATACATAGATATTTCTTGATTCCTGTCCCCTTGACTTGTTTCTTTTACCTATTTATATATTTCTTATATTCTTTTATGTTCTTCTGTACTTCCGTATAACCATTTTATTATAACGCTTCTAGTTTGATAAATTCTCTCTTGCTAATCTACTATTCCAAAGTATTCTTCTTGACTAGTCTCAAATATTATATGATATTTTAAAAAATATGGAGGGAAGGGAAGAAGATGTGTTCACTTATAGACAGGTTGAGTTCCTTGGTAGACACATCCATGTTGATGATACTGATTGTTTGAGTATCTTAAAAATACTTGAAAGAGGTTTTCAGATGAAGTTCGGGAGGCTGTCAAACGTAGCTAAGTCTTTATTCATTTCCCGTGAAGCCCTACCTTTTTTCTAGCTGCTTGAGAGCAGATTACTGGAAATAATCACAGAATGTCCCCTTTCTTGAAGAGTAGAAATGTGTCCATTGGTGGTAAAATGCCTGTTTTATAATATTTTTGCAAGGCTTGATACTAGTTTAAGATCACTATCATTTTTATCATAAAAGCTGTCTGGACTACTGAATAGAAATAATTGTAACCATCACAATTACACCTTGTCTCACAGCATTGTATCGAGAGGCTGTTTCTCATGGCTGTCATTCACTTGTCTTTTCAGAACTTGACAGCCCAGAGGAGTTAGGGAAGAAGCGGATCTGCAGGATCATCACGAAAGATTTCCCCCAGTACTTTGCGGTGGTTTCACGGATCAAGCAGGAAAGCAACCAGATAGGTCCCGAAGGTGGAATTCTCAGCAGCACCACTGTGCCCCTTGTCCAAGCTTCTTTCCCAGAGGGTGCTTTAACCAAAAGAATTCGAGTGGGCCTGCAGGTAAAGTGGAAAAAATGCTTTCCTTCCATGTAGAGAGCACAGGAGTAACTTTTGCTTTGAATGATTGTCAGCATTCATCCTAATGATATTGCTAATCACAGCATTAGGCCATTTTGAGAATTCATATATTTCTAAGGCAAAACAGTATGTGGAAAATTAGCTCACTGGCTTATTATCATTAGGGTTTTCATTTAAAAGTATCACTCGGTTTCTAATGAAGGATAATTTTCTTTTTACCTGTCACTTATCTTATGGACCAACAAGAGTACCAAAGAACAAATATACTATTAAAGAACTGAACCATATTTGATTTGGTTTATAATATGCCACATCATAAACATCAGTAATAATGAAACTTGTAAGTTTTCAAATTTGGAGTTGATTTAAGTAAATCATAAATGCCAGGTTTTATCCAAACCAAGTGGAGCTTGTTTTGGTTTGGAAATTTGACTGAGAATCTTGGGAAGAATGCCCTCTCTTATATTTATTAATTTCAGTTAGACCTTAACTAGTTCTTTAGTTTCTTTTTTTTTTTAATATATATTTTCATTGTTATTTATGTCTTTTACATTTTGTATTCCCCTCGGGTAGCCCACCACCAATTCACCCGTGATCCATCTCCATGGTCCCTTGTGTTCTTTTCTATTCCATTTTGTGCGCTTTTCCTCCCCCCCAACCCCCCGAACCGTTGATTGTCTCTCTCCTATTTGATTTCCTTATAGTCCTGTTATGAGTAAAACCATTTGATATTTTTCTCTTTGTTTCTGGCTTATTTCACTGAGTATGATCCCCTCTAATTCCATCCATGTCGCTGCAAATTGCATGTGTTTATCTTCACTTTTGGGAATTTACCCAAAGGACACAAAATCACAAATCTGAAAGGATATATGCACCCGTATGTTCATTGCGGCACTGTTCACAATAGCAAAGGTATGGAAGCAACCCAGATGTCCAAAAATAGATGATTGGATCAAGAAGATATGGTACATATATACAATGGAATACTATTCAGCATTCAAAGAAGATAGTTCTTTAGTTTCTTATTGAACAAGGAAATCAACCTTTAAAAAACCCTTAATTTGGTGTTCATTAATGTAGTAAAAAGTTTAAATAAAAGTTTTTATTCTTGTTTAGTGAGTCTGACTCTTATGCATTATGATGGGAACTTCAGTCAGTCAGTCAGTCCTGGGAAGGCGTTCTGGAAATACCTAGATGTAAAGAGATCATCTTACATTTCAGTGGTGGAAACTGTCTCTCACTGTCTCTCATATTGAATACTTTACTGACTAGCAGAGTAACCAAAGAGAAGTTTGGCTTGGTAGACTAGAATCAAAACCCTTTGCAGTCTTGAATGCCTTTTTGTTACATGACTCTGTAATCCTCATTTATTACATAGTACACATTGCCTTTGTGTTGTTTGACCAGATGGTCTGCATTGATTGAAAATATATTGAACTCAACATTTGTTGTCCTTTATTTAGGAGTAGACTAAACAGCTTCTTTGCTGTGAGATTTGATTCCCTCTCTCATGAATATTCAGGTAGACCATATTCTGTGGAGAAATACTCAGGCTGACAAGTTCCTGGTACATTTAGGTTGTTTTTGTTGTTTTTATATCACCTTGAGGGGCAGCAGTGTTAGAAGTGGTGTGGGATGAGGGGAGCATTATTCAAAGTCCATGTGGAGCAATGAGAAGCCTAGAGGGGCTACACCGGAAGTAATGTGCAGCCTCCATCCAAAGGCAGTCCCGTATTTATTAGCATTGAGTACAGGTGCATAGGGAGTGTACATTTGTGTGTGATGGGACTAGGGATGTGAGCTACGGAGAGTGACCAGGGGACTGTTGCCTGGGGGGCTCCGTTATTCCTGCCAGTCTAAGCATATTATCTCTATTCTAATATCTGCCTGATGTTATCAGCAGATTCTGGTTTCCCATTATGTACCTCACAGCAGGAGTTTTGCCCTTGGTGAGAGGCCTCCTGTATGACTTTACAGATAGCTGACAAGCAGGAACTCTGGTCACCAAGACAATATCCCCGAGAACTAAGGGGAGTGAGGATTTCACATTTTTATGTCTTCCTGAAATAGTAAGAAAGAAGGAAGATGAAAATAGTTTTCCTTATGATGAACTCTTTGATCTCATTCAAAAAATCAACTTTATCATGAGAAAAAAATGTCCATTATCATTGATGTTCTCTTCTCTGTCTTAGGCCCAGCCTGTTCCAGATGAAATTGTGAAAAAGATCCTTGGAAACAAAGCAACATTTAGCCCAATTGTCACTGTGGAACCAAGGAGAAGAAAATTCCATAAACCAATCACAATGACCATTCCTGTACCCCCACCCTCAGGAGAAGGGGTATCCAATGGATACAAGACGGACACCACACCCAACCTGCGCCTCCTCTGTAGCATTACAGGTTTGGCTAAGTTGTTGTCAAACTCTCTTGATGCATTGCAATGATTCTGTACAAAGGTACAAAGCCTTTGAAACCGTCATGCCAACATTAGAACTAGAACAAAAAGGGAATAAAACATTTAATTGCCCATCACCTCATCTCCATTATCCCTGATACCATTTCTTTTAAGATGCCGCTATTACCGCTCATTTAAAATTCAGCAATATCATTTTTCCTATTACCTTTAGTATTAGCAAGAACATGCTTTTATGTTTTTTGAGGTGTTGTTGAGTTTACTGGAACATCCAGACAATCTTGGTGTCTTAGAGTTGGTGAACCTGGCAGTACCCTTTAGATGAAAGGAAATTAATGGATTTTTCAGAAAACAGAGCTCCCACCCAGCACCAGGAGTAGGGAAGAGTGGAGAATATGGTTCTTCCCACCTTCTCTATTCATGAGTGTAACCCAACAGACTAAGTGTGCAGGACTTAGGAGAACACATTTTATGATAGCACCTGGCATCCAGAACTCAGTCTATCCTTTGTTTGACCTAATCTGATTTTTATTGAAAGTCAAAGATTAAAATAGGTTGGTTTTGCTTTTGGCTTTTTAAAGAATAATTTTAATGATTGATTCCTCCTTTGTCCCAGAAAACTAAATGGTACAGTCAGTACAAAATAAACTGCCTCTTAACTTTTTTGAGAGCTATTGCCTTTTTAAAAATAAAAGAATTATATTTGTTTATCTGAAGTCTCTGCACTTAAAAAAAAGGAATTATAAATTGTTTTTTAACCAATTTAAGTCATTCCTTTTTACCCAAATAAACAGAAGAGTAATTTTAGAAAAACATAATATCCTACAAGGAAATCACAATAAGGTAAAAGTCTGGGGAGGGAAACTACCTTTGTAGATGTAATTCACTGAATTGGTCAAGTGTTGCAAGTCACTGGCTTCACAGGAAGGACAGGATAGTGATGAAACTTTGACAAGGAGCATCTCTCATGATAAAGTCAACATATCTGCTGCTGTTTCCTCAGGGGGCACCTCGCCTGCTCAGTGGGAAGACATCACCGGAACTACTCCTTTGACATTTATAAAGGATTGTGTCTCTTTTACAACCAATGTTTCGGCCAGGTATGAAAATAAAGGATTCTAAAAAGCACTGAAGAATAGTTTTATTATCTCTTGCAGAGTAAAAAATGTGCTCAATACCAGTAAGAAGGTTATTTTTTTTATTTTAATGGTGAAGTTGGATCTGACACAGAAACTTAGGTTGTTTTATTGACCTCACAGGAAGGTACAGGTTATAAGACTTGATTCTGCCAGTGGAAATTCTTAGCATTTCATAAAAACTGATAGGATTTCCCTTTCTCTCCCATTTTCAACAATAACATTCTTGCTCTTTCCAATAGTGAAGTAATAGTTCTAAACTCTTTAGCTGGGTGTAGAAAGGAGGGGAACAGGAATTTTATGGAAAAGAGAAATCCTGAGCAAAATTATAACAGAATAAACATGGGGTTTCTGTGTTTGATAGAGTAAACATCTTTGTTGTTTGTTTAAATTAACAACTTAGTGTTTTGGCTTATATATAAATTCTGTTTTATTGTGAATTTTTGGCTTCAAATCACCTCATTTTCATACTTCTGTATTTTGTTTTTCTCAGATTTTGGCTTGCAGACTGCCATCAAGTTTTAGAAACTGTGGGGTTAGCCACACAACTTTATAGAGAATTAATATGCGTTCCATACATGGCCAAGTTTGTGGTTTTTGCCAAAATGAATGATCCTGTAGAATCCTCCCTGCGATGTTTCTGCATGACAGATGACAAAGTGGACAAAACTTTAGAGCAGCAAGAGAATTTTGAAGAGGTTGCTAGAAGCAAAGATATCGAGGTACCTGTTTACAACAAGTTCATTTAATTACATCCCCCAGAATGAGGTTTTACTTGGAGGCCATGAAAATACTATAAATAGCAAGGACATTAATGATTGTAGTTTTTGTTAAAAAAAAATTGATAGAGAGTAATTTTCAAATTGTTGTAAATGACTTTGGAGATTTGTATGTTGTTTAGGGTTATCTTAATTTTTTAGGATATAGGACTAATGAATCTCAGTCCTGGAGACAGCTAAGTCCTGGTCTCCATTTTGCCGTGACTTATGTGAGTTACCTTATTTTGGTCTCTGTCCACACCAATACCATGATTTTCCTTTTCAAATCCAGTGATGGGATAAGTATCTAAGAGTCCAAAAATTTTTGTTCAAAGTAGATAAGCACTATATTACTTTGTCAAATGTGTTTAAACTTGCTGAAATAGAAGTAACTATATAATTCTTTTTTGATCTTGCCCATGATAATGGATTCCAATTACAACTCTTTAACTGTGAGCTAGTAAGTTATTTTTGAGGCAAAAGTCTCCATAGATGCAATTTCCTTAAAAAAGAGACATATGTGACATTGAAACATGTCAGTCATTTAATGTTAACGTAACTTAAAATCTCAGAGTCCTTGCAACTCAAATTAACATTAAATTATACATGTTTTTACTCTAAAAGGTTCTGGAAGGAAAACCTATTTATGTTGATTGTTATGGAAATCTGGCACCGCTTACCAAAGGAGGACAGCAACTTGTTTTTAACTTTTATGCTTTCAAAGAAAATAGACTGCCATTTTCCATCAAGGTAAATCATCTTTAACAGAGACTGTGAAATAAAGAAGTATTTAATGAATAAAAGAAACAGCTCTACTGACTTATGTAGATTATAATATCCCACCAAACTTGAATTCATACAAACAGGATCAGATTTTGTTCTAGTTCTACCCAAGTATACTTTCCAGTCAGGAAATCTTTGTAATTAGTAAAAAGAGTCTGCTTTTAAAATAATCACTTACTATTTAAGCAAATCCAAATGTTTGTAAGACTAAAGAATCTTACAAAGATTCTTCTAGACTAATAAAATAGTTAATATCTACCTGGTTAATATTTGTAAATCAGGCCTCCCTGGTGGTTAAGGGGTTAAAGTCTCAGTGCTATGAAGCTGTCAGCAGCCACTGCAGCATGAGTTCTGTCCCAAGTCAGGGAGCTGACCCGCATGGTGCAGCAGACCTCTCCTGTCTCGCCCACTGCTCCCTCAACAGTGTTTTCAGTGGATTCGCCTGCCTGTTCTGCTCCCCACTCTGTCTCTGGTGAATCTTCTCACACACAAATCCCCCATCCCACACCTCTGCCTACACCCCAATTCTTCTATGCATAAATAAATAAAAATAAATCTTAAAAAAATACTGCTAAATCAATACAGTAGATCAAATTCAGAATTCAAGTTTCATCTCCATTTCTGACATTCTGAAGAGACCATCTTCCTCCTCAGAGAACACAAAGACATAAGACATTGTTTTATTGTTATTATTGGCTTTTATTGCTAACACTTGCTAACACTGACACCTTGAGAAAATAAATTATTGGGCAGGAAGAAAATGCCTATGACCCAAGCTACACAATGGATTGTCAGGATAAGACAAGCAGATGTGAAAACCTTGTGCTAGACTAGAAATTGGGCATTCTCAATGTTGCCGAGTTTAAATGTGACCACTTTGGCTGTCATGTAATTGTTATCATCCTCTTTTCCTGCCTCTCAAAAGGTCCATAAAACAAATATGCTCAATAGGCAGAAGTTCTCAGAAAAGTGTCTCTGTAACTGTCAACTGCCTAAATTCTTACAGATTAGAGACACCAGCCAAGAGCCCTGTGGTCGTCTGTCTTTTCTGAAAGAACCAAAGACAACAAAAGGACTGCCTCAAACAGCTGTTTGCAACTTAAATATCACTCTGCCAGCACATAAAAAGGTATCTTTTAATATTGGTTTATCTTTACTTTCTTTCCCTAGACATGAAGAAGGGGGCTTTGGTATGCAATTAAGGAATGCTTTGTAACTGTGATTCAAGCTTAAGACTCAAGTTTTATTAGTCTCTTTGTGTAGATTGACTAAGTCTTGTTACTGTGGTGTCAAGTTCTTATGGTTTGTATGGTGGAGTCCTCTGTTTAGTGCTTCTGCTTCTGCTGGTAGTTCATAGATTTTGATGCTTTCAAATAATGTCACATATTTAATTTGCCATGGATGTATAGTTCGTGGTATTTTTTTTGTGTTGGCTTCTTTGATTTGCTTTGCTTTCTAAATCAGTTTGCATTTTGTGCCCCCTACTCAGTCCTTTTCATATCCTGATATTCTTTTCCCTGCTGTCCATTATAATATTCCTTGTCTCTGCAATGCATCTTGGAACCAAAAGGAGACAGAGTCAGATCAAGATGATGAGGTAATATGAACACTTCTGCTTTTACTCTATAAGAGCTAGAATAGAAGTTGAATCTGTATAAAAGAAGTTGCAGAGGGCTGAAGTGTGGGAAACGTATTAACTATGTGTTTGTAGATCTTAGCTTAAGTCAGGCAAAAGGGCAGTTTTCCTGAAGCATGGTTCAGTTCTTCACATAGTCATAAGACTACTTCAGTGCAATCAACATAATTATAGAACTAAAGTACTTTAAAAATTTTAAATGTGATAAATTGACATATGTAAATATACAGTTGAGTCTATTTTTACCTAGTTTCCACCGTGTTCTAACTTTTAAATCAAATCATGGATAACATAAAATGTTATTATTATATGAATCAGTGTACGTTTTATGTAATATAAAATAAAATATGTATTCAGTGGCTACTGATAGTTGATATTATAGAAAATTTTCTTGGCCATTTTTAAAGGTATAGTTATTCAATTAAATTTGAATGATTTTTTTTCTTTAGAAGTTATTGCCTAAAATACTTGCCCAGGTTATGTGAAAATTGGATTTTTAAAACCCATAGCTCAGCAATAGTAGGAATCATCAATCTTAAGCCTCAGTACATTATATCTGATAAAATCATTAACCTGTTTTCAAGCTCCTCATCTGAACTTTATGCCTATTAACATACAGAAACAGCAAAACCGGAATAATAAACTTGTGTGTGCCTTTTTTCTTTAATGTACTCACAGAGAGTGAGTGTACATTGTGATATATGTGCTTTCAGTAGGAATGAATTTGGGAAAATTTATTGTTCAGCATCAGAAGTCTCTGTAACGCTCGTCTTTTATTTGTAGTTTCCTGTAGTCTGCCGTGTTGGTGCTCTAACATTTGCTAAATGATGGTTATTGGATTGAGACAGTTGGGGTGGGGTGGAGTCAAGGTAAGAAATTAACATTTTCAAGAGGAAAATACCTAAGAAGAAATAGAAGGATAAGCAAGATATCAACATGCCATCCTACAAAATGTTTCAAAACTACAAAAATGTCACCAGAAAGTTGGATATAGTCTCCCATTTTCTTCTTTTTCAGACCGAGAAAGCAGATAGACGGCAAAGCTTTGCATCTTTAGCTTTACGTAAGCGCTACAGCTACTTGACTGAGCCTGGAATGAGTGAGTTTTCTAACACATTTACTAATCTATGTGGAATTTTATAAGAAGAGACATTTTTTCTATACAAACTGAATTTGGGGATCAATTGAAAACCCAATTGCAAAAGAAAAATTGCTTACAGGAAAACTACAATGAAATCTGAATAATATATAGTACATAGTTGAAGATCGGAGGTTCAAACACCCCTAGATCATACATTCAAAACAGTTTTTCTATGAAGGCATTAGCTATTTTTTTTTTATTAGAAACATCTGTTACTTGTCTTTAAAAACCTTAGTTTCCCTTGGATTGTCGTCTAAGAGATAATGTTGTACCAGTGTTGCTTTTAATGTATGCTCAGAAGAGAATATTTACCATCTATTTGGAATAATAGAAAGTATAAATGAATTTTGTCTCATTTTTCTTAATATAGGCAGGACATTATATCTTAGTCTATTCTTTTTCTTCCTACATTGCAAGTATTATTTTCCCTACCTTCTTGAGATAGTACTTGTTTACTACCTTCTTATTTCCTCCTTCCCTTTCTCCCTCCTTCTACCCACTTCACCCACTCTTTGTTAATATCAGTTCTATGGCTGATCTTCACTATACCAGTTAAAGCCTTTCTGCCATGATTGTCTTGACTCTTTGCTAATTGACGTGCAAGTATTAAGGAATAGATTCATTCAGTTATATTCATTCATTCACTTTCTCTCTGCTCTCTTACCCTCCTCCCTTTTATTCCCTCATCTTTATGATTATCACCTCTGATGATCACTGCAGTCCTCGAAATAACCTCTTCCACCACTAGGAACTAGGAGTGCTGAGAGCTTCACTGTGTTTGATCGATGTAGAACGGTGCCACTTTAGCCATCAGGGGAGGATTTATACAAAAAATATTCTGAAATTAGTGAATCATCTCTAGCTGTTTTCCATTTTTCAAGTAACTTCGGTTCAGAGAAAATTGAACATTTACCAGTAAAAACCACAGCTTTGGCTTTGCCCACTGTTCCTGGATTCATGTTTCTGTGGGTCAACAAAGCATAGGGAGTGTGGACGCGGAACCTACTCCACTACCCAGCTCAGATGGTCCTAGCATAATCTTCTAGCATAATCTCTCTCCTTAACTACTAGGGAAGCTTTTATCTTCAGACACAAAATGAGGAGCCTAAGAGAAAGGAAACCCTGTCACACTGAAGATATTCTTCCAGATCTCAGGTTTTTTTTCTTTAGCATTAATTGTTTAAATTCTTCCAAAACCTCAGGGCTGAAGTTCACTCCCATTATGCTATGAAGCAGAGGAGGTGTGGGTGTGTCCAACTAGATGGTTTTTCAATACAATTGAATATGCTCAGTTGAAGTCTTGCTTGGGGTAGTTTTGTCAAAGAGCGAAGGCCCTCACTGGGTAGCTGGTTGGGACTCCCAGACAGCATCCATTAGTTTGGGGGAAGGCTCCTTGAATCAGCAACTTTAGGTTGGCTGTACCTTTGGGCAGGCAAGCTCCCATCTGATTCTAGACTCTAAAGTAGTTTTGGGGGGTCTGTTTGAATTGTAAGGTTAGGTGTATGTTAAGTCAACTGAAAATCATTGCTATTTTTTGGTTAGCTCAGTTAAGACATATGTAGTTTATCTTCCTTGACTTTTAATAGAAAGAAAAGAGTCTTTTTTCATGAAAGGAAGCATGATGGTAGTGAATGAGGAATGGAAAGGATTAAGCAGGGACTCAAAGAACTAAGAACACCTAAGAAAATGTCATGACCCTTGAATTGGTTTTACAATTCCAAGTAAATGAAGCTTTCCTGTCATCACCGGCCCTTTCCAAACCCCCACTCCTCAAAAAATAGTCTGGTATAAGTCAGCACCTACTATGCAGACATCCCCTTTGTTATAAAGGGTATCAGAAACTATGTGTCATTAAGGCATAAAATGTATAACTTAATCAGCAAGTTGGCTACTTCATGCAAAGTAAAAACCATAGATGTGCAGAAGAGGTTTTTTGCTTGATGGAGCCAGCTGTTTGTGGTAAATGAGATGCTTTGTCAGTTTCTGGTAGTTCTAAAAAATATTTTCTTGAGACATCGGATTGAGCCCAAATTACTAAATTGAAGGAATCCCCAAACCTTCTATTTGCAGTGTGGTGTTTCCAAAAGAGTTAAGCAATATAACATTGAGATGTTTGGCGAGGAGGGGTAATAAATGGGTGAGTGTTTTCTTAGTTCTTCCACTTTTCTTTAGAATAGTACATAAGCCTAGAAAAGGATATGTTCTGAATGTTTGAATTTAAATGTACACTAGGAATGAAAATCTTCACCCTTGGGGGAGTAGCTGCTAATCCAAGGACTGAACTGTAGCAATGGCACGAGCTCTGCATGAAGAGGAGCATAAAAAATGAAGCAGATTCTCATTTCCTCTTCACATTTCACTCTTCTTCTGAACCAGTGCTTTCTGGCAGTGAGACTATACTCAACTTCAACATAAAACTTTAGCCCTCGGCAGGCAATGCAGTTTTCGGTGACCAGCTCAGTTTGTCTATTAGAGTTGTAGAAGTAGAGAGGACAATTGTGTGTTTGCTCTCCTTCAGCAAGTGTGTTACCTCTTTTGTGTGTTTCTTGTCCCATTGCCAGAAAAAAAGTTGATATGAAAGCCATCTTTCCTAGAGGCAGTTCTACCTCATGGCTACTCCAGTGTGTGGACTATCTATGAGTCCCAAGAATATTCTGGGAAGACACAAGAATCGGTGCCTTTTTCACTGATAAATAAATATATACACATGCACACACACACATATATATATACACAGACAGATATATACTGTATGCCACTGTAGATACTTAAATAATGGGCATTAAATTATGACTGTGCTTTTTAGATTTTCCCCATGATACCTTTTGAGAATTTAAAGTGTAATAGATTATGGAAAAATATCTCCTGTAAACTGCTTTTGACCATAATGAAGACAGCTGTAGATATGGATATATGAAGTTGCTGATGTGTTTTTAATGTGCAGAATTAAATATTCTCCTAAAGTCTCAAAAGGTACCAAGACTTCACATCTCATGGAAAAAGTGTACTCTTCTTTCTAAATGCTCTTGTGAAAGTATTTTTAAAGTTTAAATATATACATATATATATTGTGCATAATATGGCATAAAAATTGTATTACCTCATTGGCTTGTTTGCCATGATATACTGCGCATGACAAAATGTTTTCAGTTGCTTTGCTTGCTTATGGTAACCATGAAACATATTTTCTGGTTTTTTTCCCTTTTGTGTGTGTGTACACATGCATTTTAAAGTCATTTCATATTACACTTTCTTTTTTCCTCATCAAAAGGAATATACTGCATGGAAAAGACAATGCAAACATTCCTTTTCTTTGTTTTTTTTTTTCTTTTAAAATTCTGACTCAGAAAATTTCTTGCTCTTATTGGCTTTTTATGGGTGTGAAGCATAACCGAATTGTGCATGGAAGATACACATATAAAATCCAGTGGCTTCACAGTTTGCACATCAGTTGCCTGTCACTTAAAAGTTACTTTGGATTCTGCATGAAATAGGCTTGAGTGGTTTTATAAAAAAGAGTTTTAGCTATTTAACATCTAGCTTGCACATATCGTTACGGTTCTCAGTAGGGTGCAATCAGTATCACCAAAGTTCGAGGAGAAGGGAACTTTAGAAATTACTAAAATGAGAGCTCTGTGGTTGCACGGAACAAACATGTACCTATACAGGCAAAATGGAATGGCTGCTGATATTTCAACACCAGCACATAAGAAAGTCAATAGGAAGTAAGGGAACAGTTTTCCATTGTGGTTATTTTTCTCATCATTAATTCCTTCCTCATGTTTTCTGTTTTCCATTGTTGCCCTATTTGGTTGCGATTGTGCTTTTTCTGTCTTTCATTTCACACTGCTCTGTGTTTTATTTAGTTTTTTGTTTTCCACGTTGAATTAGTTGTGTTTGTAGAATTTTTTTTTTTACTTGTTCCTTTTGCCTCTTCCATTCTAATTCATGCAAACAATTGTACTTGCTTTTGTAATATTTCAAAGTTTACTGACCAATTTTTTTCTCTGGTCTCTCTGTTTCTCAACCATTTTTGTTGATTTTTGTGTTTGATTTTTCATTTTAAAATTTAAGAAACAGTTGAACGGAGTGCAGGAGCAACAAGATCCCTTCCCACCACTTACTCATACAAGCCATTCTTTTCTCCAAGACCATACCAGTCCTGGACAACAGCTCCGATTACAGTGCCCGGGCCAGCCAAGTCAGGCTTCACTTCCTTATCAAGTTCTTCCTCTAACACGCCATCAGCTTCTCCGTTAAAATCAATATGGTCTGTTTCGACTCCTTCTCCAATCAAATCCACTTTAGGCGCGTCAACTACATCTTCAGTTAAATCCATTAGTGATGTGGCATCTCCAATTAGATCCTTTCGGACAATTTCTTCGCCAATAAAAACAGTGGTGTCACAATCTCCATACAATATCCAAGTTTCCTCTGGTACCCTGGTTAGAGCTCCCACAGTCACGGAGGCCTCGCCTTTAAAAGGGATGGCGTCCAATTCCACATTCTCCTCTCGAACCTCTCCAGTGACTACAGCAGGATCTCTTTTGGAGAGGTCGTCAATTACTATGACACCCCCTGCCTCCCCCAAATCAAACATTAATATGTATTCCTCAAGTCTGCCATTTAAGTCAATTATTACATCAGCAACACCACTAATATCTTCGCCTTTAAAGTCAGTGGTGTCTCCAGCTAAATCAGCAGTTGATGTCATCTCGTCAGCTAAAGTTACGATGGCCTCCTCTCTCGCATCACCTGTGAAACAGACGCCTGGACATGCAGAGGTCGCGTTAGTCAACGGATCTATTTCTCCTCTGAAATATCCATCCTCTTCAACGTTAATTAATGGATGCAAAGCCACTGCCACGTTACAGGAAAAAATTTCTACAGCTACAAACTCTGTGAGCTCTGCGGTCAGTGCAGCCACTGACACAGTCGAGAAAGCGTTTTCTACCACGACAGCAATGCCGTTTTCCCCACTCAGGTCATATGTTTCTTCTCCACCACCATCAGCTTTTCAGTCTCTAAGAACTCCTTCCGCAAGTGCACTCTATACATCCCTTGGGTCGTCTATATCTGCAACTACCTCATCTGTAACTTCATCAATAATAACAGTGCCAGTATACTCTGTAGTCAATGTTTTGCCAGAACCAGCATTAAAGAAACTTCCAGACTCTAACTCACTTACAAAATCAGCAGCAGCCTTGCTATCACCCATTAAAACATTGACTACGGAGACACATCCTCAGCCCCATTTCAATCGAACTTCATCTCCAGTTAAATCATCCTTGTTCCTTGCACCCTCTGCCCTTAAGTTGTCTACACCCTCTTCTTTATCTTCCAGTCAGGAGATATTAAAAGATGTGGCTGAAATGAAAGAAGACCTGATGCGGATGACTGCAATACTGCAAACAGATGTGCCTGAGGAGAAGCCATTCCAACCTGAAGTCCCCAAAGAAGGGAGAATTGACGACGAAGAACCTTTCAAAATTGTTGAGAAAGTAAAGGAAGACTTAGTGAAAGTTAGTGAGATACTTAAAAAAGATGTGTGTGTAGATAATAAAGGACCACCCAAATCACCAAAGAGTGACAAAGGACACTCTCCTGAAGACGACTGGATAGAATTCAGTTCAGAAGAAATTCGAGAAGCCAGACAACAGGCTGCAGCAAGCCATTCTCCGTCCCTGCCAGACAGAGTGCAAGTGAAAGCAAAGGCTGCCTCGGAAAAGGATTATAACTTGACCAAAGTTATTGATTACCTAACAAATGATATCGGGAGTGGTTCACTGACAAACTTAAAGTACAAGTTTGAGGATGCAAAGAAGGATGGTGAAGAGAGACAGAAAAGAATTCTAAAACCAGCCATTGCTTTGCAGGAACACAAACTCAAAATGCCTCCAGCCTCCATGAGGCCGTCCACTTCTGAGAAGGAATTATGTAAAATGGCCGATTCCTTTTTTGGAACAGATACTATTTTAGAATCTCCAGATGACTTTTCTCAACATGACCAAGATAAAAGTCCCCTCTCTGATAGTGGCTTTGAAACAAGAAGTGAAAAGACGCCTTCGGCCCCACAGAGCGCTGAAAGTACTGGTCCTAAACCACTTTTTCACGAAGTCCCCATCCCTCCTGTCATTACAGAGACAAGAACTGAAGTGGTTCATGTTATCAGGAGCTATGAGCCCTCGGCAGGAGATGCTCCCCAATCCCAACCAGAGGAGCCTCTGTCCCCCAAACCTTCACCTACGTTTATGGAATTGGAGCCAAAGACCGCCACTTCTAGTATTAAAGAAAAAGTTAAAGCTTTTCAAATGAAAGCCAGCAGTGAAGATGATGACCACAGTCGCGTTCTGAGCAAAGGCATGCGTGTTAAAGAAGAGACTCACATAACCACGACCACCAGGATGGTTTATCATTCTCCACCAGGCAGTGAAGGTGCCTCTGAAAGAATTGAAGAAACCATGTCAGTCCATGACATCATGAAAGCCTTTCAGTCCGGGCGGGACCCCTCCAAAGAACTGGCAGGTCTGTTTGAACATAAGTCGGCAGTGTCTCCAGATGCTCACAAGTCTGCTGCTGAAACATCAGCCCAGCATGCAGAGAAGGACAACCAAATGAAACCCAAACTGGAGCGTATAATAGAAGTCCACATCGAAAAAGGTAACCAAGCTGAGCCCACTGAAGTCATTATTAGAGAAACCAAAAAGCATCCAGAGAAGGAAATGTATGTATATCAGAAAGACTTATCCCGGGGAGATATTAACCTAAAAGATTCTCTGCCAGAAAAACACGATGCTTTTCCTTGTTCAGAGGAACAGGGTCAGCAAGAAGAAGAAGAACTTACTGCTGAAGAGTCACTGCCTTCTTATCTGGAGTCTTCCAGAGTAAACACTCCTGTGTCCCAAGAAGAAGATAGTCGCCCTAGTTCTGCTCAACTCATATCTGATGACTCTTATAAAACATTGAAGCTTTTGAGTCAACACTCAATAGAATACCATGACGATGAGTTGTCAGAACTAAGAGGGGAGTCTTACAGGTTTGCTGAGAAAATGCTTCTGTCAGAAAAGCTAGATGTATCTCATTCTGATACCGAGGAATCGGTTACAGACCATGCAGGACCCCCTAGCTCAGAGTTACAGGGGTCTGATAAGCGGTCCAGAGAAAAAGTAGTCACTGCCCCTAAAAAAGAAATCCTCTCCAAAATCTATAAAGATGTGTCTGAAAATGGTGTAGGTAAAGTGTCTAAAGATGAGCATTTTGATAAAGTGACAGTGTTGCACTACTCTGGCGATGTTAGTAGTCCAAAACATGCCATGTGGATGCGCTTTACTGAGGACAGATTAGACAGAGGTAGAGAGAAGTTGATATATGAAGATAGGGTGGACAGGACTGTGAAGGAAGCCGAAGAAAAACTGACTGAAGTGTCACAGTTTTTTCGTGACAAAACAGAAAAGCTAAATGATGAACTGCAGTCCCCAGAGAAAAAGCCACGCCCTAGAAATGGCAAAGAATACTCTTCCCAAAGCTCTACCAGTAGCAGCCCCGAGAAGGTATTGCTGACGGAACTGTTGGCATCCAATGACGAGTGGGTTAAAGCAAGGCAGCACAATCGTGACGGACAAGGCTTTCCCAAGGCTGAGGACAGGAAAGCATCCAGTCTGCCCAGCAGCCCAGAGAAGAGGGTTGTTTCCCAGCACACGGAGGACGGCAAGGCCACGGAGGAGGCCAAACGAAGCACCACCTCGCAGAGCCAAGCCCCAGACGGGCCCCAGTCTGGGTTTCAGCTCAAGCAATCTAAACTCAGTTCCATTAGATTAAAATTTGAACAAGGCGCACAGGGCAAAAGTAAGGACGTGTCTCAAGAAGACAAAAAGCCAGACGGCCAATCCAGAATTCCAGTTAAAAAAATCCAGGAGAGCAAGCTACCTGTCTACCAAGTGTTTGCTAGAGAAAAACAGCAGAAGGCTGTAGAGCTCTCAGAGGAAAGTGTATCTGTACAAAGAGATTTTACAGTATTAAAAGCAAAAGATGAGTATGGCCAAAGCAGCGAGGTGGTTGTAAATGATTCTGGCTGTGATGATGTGAAAAGAGAGAGAACTGAAATGTCGAGTAAAGTGATGCCAGACTATTTTTCTGAGCAACAGGCTAAAGACTTGGCATGTCATGTCACCTCAGATTTAGCAACTAAGGGACCATGGGACAAAAAGGTCTTTAGAACATGGGAAAGTTCTGGAGCCACTAACAATAAGTCGCAGAAAGAAAAACTTTCACATGTACTTGTTCATGATGTCAAAGAGCATCACAATGGTCATCCTGAGAGTAAGGTTGTTGATCAAAGGAATGAATTTATGTCTGTGACTGAGAGAGAACACAAATTGTTAACAAATGGCTCTCTCTCAGAAATTAAGGAAATGACTGTAAAATCTCCCTCTAAAAAAGTCTTATATAGGGAATATGTTGTTAAAGAAGGGGAACGTCCAGGTGGCCCTCCTGATCAGCCTTCCAGAAGAAGCGAGAGCTCCGCGGCGTCACACATTCCAGTCCGAGTCACGGATGAAAGGAGGATGCTGTCTTCTAACATTCCCGATGGTTTTTGTGAGCAGCCGACATTTCCAAAACATGAACTATCACAAAAGTCACCCCAATCAAGTATGAGTAAAGAGACAGTTGAGACACAGCACTTTAATTCGATAGAAGATGAGAAAGTTACCTATTCAGAAATCAGCAAAGTTTCCAAACATCAGAGTTACGTAGGCTTATGCCCGCCTCACGATGAAACTGAAACCTCACCCACCAAATCTCCTGACTCTTTAGACTTTAGCCCAGGAAAGGAATCTCCCTCTAGTGATGTATTCGACCACAGCCCCACTGATGGATTGGAAAAAGTTGCACCACTAGCCCAGACAGAGGGAGGGAAAGAGATAAAAACTTTACCTGTTTATGTCAGTTTTGTACAGGTGGGAAAGCAATATGAAAAGGAGATACAACAAGGAAGTGTAAAAAAGATCATAAGTCAGGAATGTAAGACAGTACAAGAGACCAGAGGGACCTTTTATACAACTAGACAGCAGAAGCAACCTCCTTCTCCCCAAGGTAGTCCAGAAGATGATACTCTAGAGCAAGTATCCTTTCTAGACAGCTCTGGGAAAAGCCCTCTCACCCCAGAAACACCCAGTTCAGAGGAAGTGAGTTATGAATTTACGTCTAAGACACCAGACTCGCTCATAGCTTATATACCAGGCAAACCCAGCCCAATTCCCGAGGTTTCTGAAGAATCTGAGGAGGAGGAGCAGGCCAAGTCGGCCTCCTTAAAGCAGACGACAGTGGAGGAAACAGCAATCAGGCGTGAAACACCTACCAGTGCGAGCAAAGACTCTAACCAAAGGCCCAAAAACAACAGAGTTGCCTATATTGAATTTCCCCCTCCTCCACCACTGGATGCAGACCAGATGGAGTCAGATAAGAAACATCATCATCTCCCGGAAAGAGAGGTGGACATGATTGAAGTCAATCTGCAAGATGAGCATGACAAGTACCAGCTGGCCGAGCCCGTCATCCGAGTGCAGCCACCTTCACCCGTCCCTCCCGGGGCAGATGTCAGCGATTCAAGCGATGACGAATCTATTTATCAGCCAGTCCCAGTTAAAAAATACACCTTCAAATTGAAAGAAACAGATGATGAGCAAAAAGAAATGACAAAATCCAAAACTCCTGATGAAAAGGCTTCTAAGCAGAAAGAACTGGAAACGAACGGATCTCGAAAAGATCATGAATTTGGCCTTGGCCTTGATTCACCTCAGAATGAGACTGCTCAGAACGGGAACAATGACCAGTCCATCACAGAGTGTTCCATTGCTACCACAGCCGAGTTTTCTCATGACACAGATGCCACAGAGATCGACTCTCTGGATGGCTACGACCTGCAAGATGAGGATGATGGCTTGACGGAGAGCGATTCTAAACTCCCATGTCAAGCCATGGAAATTAAGAAAGATGTTTGGAACACAGAGGGCATCCTGAAGCCAGCCGATCGCTCATTTAGCCAAAGTAAACTCGAAGTTATCGAGGAGGAAGGAAGGGTGGGACCAGATGAGGATAAGCCACCGTCGAAAAGTTCTTCATCTGAAAAGACTCCTGATAAGCCTGACCAGAAGTCAGGGGCCCAGTTTTTCACACTAGAAGGCAGACATCCTGACAGATCAGTGTTTCCTGATACTTACTTCAGTTACAAAGTAGATGAAGAATTTGCCACCCCTTTTAAAACAGTAGCCACCAAAGGGCTAGATTTTGACCCTTGGTCTAGTAACCGAGGGGATGATGAAGTTTTTGACGGTAAATCCCGGGAAGATGAAACAAAGCCATTTGGTCTGGCAGTGGAAGACCGTTCTCCAGCAACAACCCCTGATACAACGCCAGCCAGAACACCAACTGATGAAAGTACCCCAACTAGTGAGCCTAACCCCTTCCCATTTCATGAAGGAAAAATGTTTGAGATGACTCGCAGTGGTGCAATTGACATGAGCAAGAGGGATTTTGTTGAAGAGAGGCTCCAATTTTTCCAGATTGGTGAGCATACTTCTGAAGGGAAGTCAGGGGACCAGGGGGAAGGGGATAAAAGTATGGTCACTGCCACACCACAGCCACAGGCAGGGGACACCACGGTAGAAACCAATCTAGAGAGAAATGTAGAGACACCTCCAGCCGAACCCAACCCCAGCATCCCGACCAGCGGAGAGTGTCAGGAAGGCACATCCTGTAGCGGCTCCCTGGAGAAAGCATCAGCCGCCACTAACACCTCTAAAGTTGATCCCAAGTTGCGCACGCCTATAAAAATGGGAATTTCTGCATCCACCATGACCATGAAGAAAGAAGGCCCTGGAGAAGTAACAGATAAGCTAGAAGCTGTGGTGACCAGTTGTCAGGGATTAGAGAATGAAACTATAACAGTGATTTCAAATACAGCCAATAGCCAGATGGGCACTAGGCCCCAAGAAAAACACGATTTTCCAAAAGATAACTTTAATAACAACAACAATTTGGATTCTTCCACCATACAGACAGATAACATTACAAGCATTATAGTTCTGACAGAACATTCTGCACCCACTTGTACCACAGAGAAGGCAAATCCAGTGAAAAGCTCACCAGGAAAAAAGACAGGGGTACTGCAAGGACATTGTATAAGAGATAAGCAGAAAGTTCTTGGAGAGCAGCAAAAGACAAAGGAATTGATAGGGGTTAGGCGAAAATCCAAACTTCCCATAAAGGCCACTTCACCAAAAGATATCTTTCCACCAAATCATATGTCAAACAATAAAGTGAGTAAAATGAAGCAGGTCAGTCAAACGGAGAAAACTAAAACCGTTGCTTCTTCTTCATGTGTAGATGTAAAGTCCAGAATTCCAGTAAAAAACACACCCAGGGATAACATAGCTTCAGTTAGAAAAGCATGTGCCACACAAAAGCCAGGGCAGCCAGAGAAAGGCAAGGTCAAACAGCTTCCATCCAAGTTGCCAGTAAAGGTAAGATCCACCTGTGTCACTACCACCAATACCACCACCACCACCTCCACCACCACCACCACCACCACCACCACCACAGCTAAAGCTAGGAAGAGTCAGCTTAAGGAAGTATGTAAACATTCCATTGAATATTTTAAGGGAATTAGTGGTGAGACCTTAAAGCTTGTGGACCGCCTCTCTGAAGAAGACAAAAAGATGCAGTCCGAGCTGTCCGATGAGGAAGACAGTACCTCCAGAAACACGTCGTTGTCCGAGACTTCCCGGGGTGGCCAGCCTTCAGTTACAACGAAGTCTGCTAGAGATAAGAAAACAGAGGCAGCACCTTTAAAATCAAAGAGTGAAAAGGCCGGCAGTGAGAAAAGGAGCAGTAGGAGGACTGGTGAGAATGAAGGCAGTCAGGTTTCTGAGCGCTCTTTGCTCACATCCTGGAGAACGAGCATAGTTTGTAAACACTTTCCAACTTGTAGACTCTAGTGCATGAACTGTCGTGATTGCCTGTGGAGTGACTTAACCGTAGTTTCTCATTCTGTCATTGTCATCTGTATGTGCTGTCTATATATGCTCTTCTTTCTTCTTTTTAACCAAACTACACTGTAGACAGCTAGGGAAGCATGCTGAAGAAATCGGTGTCATTCAAGATAAGCAACCATTTTTTTTTTTAATGTGCTAATCAATATGATTCTGTCAGAGTCAAAGCACAGATGTTGAAATTCCATCATGGTGTTTTTCACCGACACAATTCTGTAACTGTTGTAAAGTAGCTAGTCTGTCAGCATGTTCAATTCCATTACATTGAGCATCCATGTAGTCTGACATTTGACCTGATGCAGGTGAAAATCCAGTGAGCCATGTGAAAAGAGAAGTGTTCATGTAGGTGATTAGGACACATTTAAGTGTACAGTGTTAGCATTAGTCTCTTTGTAAATCTGAGTATTGCTAAAAGCAATTTTCCAGTATCCTGTCTTTCTTGATGATAATTTTAATTAAGAAATTGTAAATCGTAGGTCCACAGAGTCCATGTGAACGGACAGATATCAGGATGGCAATAGTAGCTGATCACCTCGGACTTAGTTGGACAGGTAAGTGTGTACACTCCTAAATGAGACAAATAGTTACTTAATTTTTTTTACATGTGCTTCATTATCAGAAACAAGCAACAAAAAGCATTCTTATCACCCATAATCCTATCTACCCAAAAAGAATTACTGATAGTACTTGTATACTGTGCTTTTCAAAGCTTTTTCTAATCATATACACATTAGAGTGGAAATTTAAACCTTATTCAACGTTAAGTTTAAGTACTTTCTTCACAAAGCCATTTCTGGTAATACAGGATAAACCTTTATCTACTAGCAAATTTATTTTATGCCATTAAGGAAGACATAGCTAAGGCTATGACATAAATAATCCAAAATGTTTAGATGTGATTATGCCCTTAGAGTGACTGTACAAGGCAATAGTGAATTAATATGTACCCAGGTTTCATAAATTTTAGTCCTGTAAGAGTCATCTTCACAATTTTTATGATAGATGCATAATAGCTATGTTTATTGCCTAATACTGAAAGTGGTCAAGGATTTACTTAAAAGGAAATCTTTTATCCCTTTGATAACAGAAAAGAATAATTTTTAATAACTATAAAAAGAAGAGAACAAAACACAGTAAGTTTAAATTTTGAACTAAAAATTTTAAACTAGGATACAAGTAAATAAATTATTCAGTTTACAAAAACAGTTGAATTCTGTGAAATGAATGAAACCATTTATGACCAGTGTGTAGGAAAGGAATATTGGGCTTGATCTTGCTGATAAAGTTGTGTCGGTTGGACAGTTCTGCATTGTAATTTCGTGTTAACTGGACCCCAAAAATCTTGCCTCACAAGAATCCCAGAAATTTAAGCTTTATCAGGTGAGTAATTCTTTTACGCATGGCCAAAAAACAGACTGGTTTAAAAGGTACTAATTATTATATCTAAGGTCATTTGCATACCATTAACAACATGCATTCCATACTCAAGGACAAAATCATCTGTGCTATTAAGTGGGGGAATATGAAACTAGATCATGGTAAACAAAGTCATCTTTTTCCTTTGAATGCTCTAACTCCCACCTCCCTCCATGCATTAAACCCTCTGTTTATCCTACACCCAGTTGTAAATAAGAGTTGCCTCTCAGGCCAACTGCTAATGACCTGGAGCACAGTTGAGCTCTGAAAAGACAGGTGATCTGAATAACCCTTTGCAGGTTGCTGAGGGTTAATACCAATTCATTATGAATAAATATTTGCCAACATCAAAATAATATTTATATTTTAATGCTGGATATCTGTAAATGTACTGGAGTGATTATTTTCCTCAAGTGAATACAGTCCTTAATTTGTCAGAGTAAATTTTATAGACGATGTGACATTAAAAATGGCCAGACATAAAGCCATAAAACTTATAAATTCTTAGTGACAGTTTATCTTTGCTCTTCAGTGAGTCTCCAAACAAAGGATAATTTTTGGTCAGTGAAATCTTGTTGAGCAATGAGAATATCGCCTCTTCAAACACAAAGCGATAACCTTAAAAAAAGTTGAATTTTCTAATTCAAATTATTATATCCTTGATGAAAGCTATTAGGAAAATAACATTTAGAAGAACAAAATTGAAATCTGTCCCTCAGACCACTCTTAGCATGTTAATATACTCGAGTTTCATAAAAATCTTTTAAAATGTGCAGTTTTCTGTTTTCAACTTGTAATTACATACTTTCTACAAAATTAAATACTCTGATTTAGGTTTTAATGTATAAATAAATATCTAATAGACGTACTTTACAATGGAATTTTTCTAACTGGGGGGTCACAATGCACTATTAAGTCATAGTAGCAATTCAGCCCTTGTTTTTGTTTTCAGGAGGAATAGAAATGAAAATCTCTGTACTAAATGTATTAGGCTCAGTTTTGTTCAGTGAAAATCTATTCACTTATATCAACACCATGATATGTGATGTGCTTCTAACCATAAGACTTGATCAAAACAGTTTTCAATCTACTGCATTACATTAATTCACCCTCTCCTTTTCAACAAATGGATTGTTTTCAGTTTTTTAGTAGTACATGCCTATGATAAACATCCCTTTATGAAAATTGTTGTGTCCGACCCTGTGTATCCCCACAGTTGATTTCCAGAAGTGAATCAGCTCGTCGGTGGATATGAACTTTTTTGAATCTTGATGCATTTTGCCCTATTGTTGGAAGTAGATCTTGAGTGGGAAAGAATCTTTACCAATTCCTTTTTCATGGAAGGATTTTTTTTCCCATTCCTTTTTGCAATCATTTAAAATAATGTCTGATAAGTTGTTGCAATTGTACAAAAAATTTAGTGAAGTCAGTCTCCTTCCCATCTTTGATTCCTAAGTTTCCCTCTCCCAAGGCAGTAACTATTACTCATATCACAGATGTCTTTACACAGACACATTGCATTTCCAAGATTAACTGAATATGTACATTTAGATGGACAGAAAACGACTGCTTATTTTTCTCACAAGTGGCAGCACATCTGGACAGCGACCTGACTGGAATCATCATTCAGTCTCCCCAGTGGAGTTCATAAAACTTGAAGACATCTGGAATGGAATGTTACAGATATAAAAGATGTACTTCGTGAAGATTGCCTAGGGAAAGGCCCACCAGTAAATCTTGGGCTGTAATTCATAAGTTGTATATCCCTACCTAGCTTGTATGACCTTTTCTCAAATTACTGAATCACAACGGCTGAATTAAAAGAATCAACATCATCATCTTTGTAAGATCAAGAATCATCATGAAATAACCACTGAAGGGAATCTAGTTATGACTAAGTAATTACCTCAGGAGAGTTAAGTCACAGCTTGTACGTGGTTGGTACTTTCCTGTGAAATGAAGTAGATAGAGATTAATGCCCAAGGCTGTGTTTGGGTTTTACTATAGAATAAATTGCTCTCCTGTTTTGTTGGGGGTTTTTGGTGGCCATTGAGCATTACTTTTATGAAATATATATGATAAAAGGAGAATACAAAATCTTCTTTTTCTTTTTCTACAGAACTGGCAAGGGAACTGAATTTTTCAGTGGATGAAATCAATCAAATACGTGTGGAAAATCCAAATTCCTTAATTTCTCAGAGCTTCATGTTATTAAAAAAATGGGTTACCAGAGATGGAAAAAATGCTACAAGTATGTTGAAATTATATTACTTTAACTTTCAAGGCTGCATATAACCAATATTTTAGATAAGCCTACTATTAAGAAAATTAGTGTGATTATGAATAAGCAAATCTTTGAAGTTGTACTCGTTTTGTTTAGTGCTAATATTGTGTATTTCTGACTTTAGGAGGCTTTTTAGAACGCTAGTGGGAAAATGTTTTCATTTTGTTTGTAGTTTTCTCTGATAGTCAAAAAGGCAAAAATAATTTTAGATGGCAAATTATGACTTCAGAGGGGGAGTTACAGACACTCTGAAGTTACTGCTGTGGTCATGGATAGTTCTCAGGGAGCTACAGAGAGGAAAGGATGAAAATAGGGGGTCCAGTCATTTTATTGAGCTTGGTGTGTGATGACTCAGAATTCTCTACTATTGTATGGGGAGGGGAGAGCGGTACTGCATTGTGACAGGTGCCAACCCATGACAATGTGGAATTAGTTATTGTGGGTTGCTTGTGTCAGTCTCACCTTAATAATTTTTTAAAATGCTAAGGATCGAATATGAGGGTGACCCATTTTGACAGTCTAAAAAGAAAGGGGTGTGTTTAAATTTTTATCATATCCCCTTATCCCTAACCCCTAATCTAGCTATTTTGAGACCCATCAGCTGTGTTGTAGAGGAGTGAATACTGCTGTCATCATTAGTTTCACAGTAATTCTTAAGACCCTAATAATTTGCCTTCCCTGTAGCAGTGAATTTCCTGAGTCCTCACAATGGTAATATTACAGCTGGATGAAGGAAGAACTAAAATGCCCGGAGGGTCACAAAAACCATGTTTGTGTGTGGTATTTTAATGACTGGGGGAAAAAAAAATTAATTGGGATTTCAACCTTTTTTCCTCCTTTTTTTCAGCTGATGCCTTAACTTCGGTCTTGACAAAAATTAATCGGCTAGATATAGTGACTCTGCTAGAAGGACCAATATTTGATTATGGAAATATTTCAGGCACCAGAAGTTTTGCAGATGAAAACAATGTCTTCCATGACCCTGTTGATGGTAATTGAATTAGTATTCATATTTATTTAATGATTTGATAAAACTGAAAGGTCTGTAGGATAAGACAGTCACTTAAAACCAACTAAATTGTGATTTGCTTGACTTAATTTCTCATTTTTGCAAGCATTCTGATAGGAAAAAAAAAACTTGGTAAATATCTCCGCTATATGAAATGTAAACATTGAAGTAGAAAAGCATGTTACCTGACACAGTTGATGTTCCAGATTTTTATATGCACAAACTTACTGATACAAAGAAAACTTGCTATCTAGAGAATGAATGACTTTTATCATAGTGAACTCTTATTCACACATAGGTAGAATGAAATTGTGAGCTGTTGTTACCAAGTATCAGGCAATGTATTGTATCAACTTTAAGCATGTATTCTACACGTCAAGTAAAATGTTTTGGGAATGAAGTATTTAAGCCAAGTACTGAAAAAAAATCTAAGTATCATTCAAAATAGTGCTTGTTATTTAGCATTATTTTCACTTCATATGCTCCATTTACTGTTTTGAAGCCCCCTCCCCATCTACCATCTATAGAAGGTGGCAGAATTTCTAAGTCAGTGAGCATAGATGTCACTAATAACAATAATTACTCTTTCACAGCATAATAAATGTCATCTTTCCTTCAAAAGTATGAGATAACTTGCCAAGTTTTTAAAAATATTAGTCTTATGTTCACAAATAGAACTGTATTCCTACAATGAATTTTGAGTTAAAGTGCTGTTGTGGAGCAGGACATGGAACTAGGATATTTTTCTACTATTCCAAGGCTTAAAAAATATGGAGATTGTTTTTCCATTTTTATACTGCCAAAGTTAGACTAATAAGAGATAATAACGTCTAATTTTGCATGTTATGTGGTAAAAGACCTAAGTTAAAGTCAGCAGAAACTTTAAAGCATAACTTGTTATTTACATAATATAAACATGACAATATTAAAGTAGTTTCCTTTTAAGCTTAAAAATACCACAGAACCTTGGAAAAAAGCTCTTTTCAAGCTGTCTTACATATGAGGCCATATATTGGTAAGCAAATCCTTTTTGCACTGAAGACAGGTCAGTGTCTATATCAAATTCTGAAATATTGCCAAATTACAGTTTATAGTTTTTCTTATTCCTTACTGGAAAAAAATGGAGTAGCTCTAAGAAAGAAAACAATAGAAGTATTTCATAGATTTGAAAGTTTAATGTTTGAAAACCAGAAGAGGACTAAACACATTCACCAGAACTTTTTGTTGTGACATTTTAATATTTATAATTCCTTATTATAAAAATCATTAGGGAAATTTAGCAACTAGCATATGATGTAAATTTCACTTATGCAGGCTATGAGCCAATCATAACCAGCTTTTCAACAAAATTCTGGCTTATTGATGACCAGAGTAGAAAATTACTCACTTATCTATAACAATTCTAATCGATACCAAAAGCTAAATTGGTATATATTCCTCACTGATGGAAAAATTATGCTTTCACTTTGTTAGACCAATAATTCAGAAAATGGGCTTGGTTCTCTTTTTTCCTGTCTCTCCTCATCTTTGAACTTCTGTGAAACTTCCTTTCCTCACCATGACCAGACAATCGTTGGCTTTTCTCTCTGCTGAAAGAGAAAAATACTCCATTAGTCTGCACAGCAAAATTTTAAGCAAGAGAATTGCTCCCCGCTTCCCCTTTGGTTAGGCTAGTTAGTAAACCTTGTTTCATAGCATTGCTGGGAATACTCAGAGCTCTTTGTGTATGGTTTTCCTCTTGTCGCTGCTGTGTATCCTTTTTTTTTTTTCTCCTTCATTTGATTTGTGGTTCTGAGTGAACCCATTTCATCAAGACGACCTTACATGCCACAACCCTTTCATCTCTGTAACATGCCTCAAAACTTTACACGCAGCTTTCTCCTGGTCTGCTTTTTACACCTTTTCTCTTAACATGTTTTTAGATTGTTTTCCATTGCCACTGTGTTAGCAATCATTTCATTCCAAAGATTAAATTTATTTTCATTGCTAGAATTTCATATGAAATAGGTGAGAATTAGAATTGGGTAGCACTGCTCATTCATATATTTTTTTAAAGTATTAATTACAAAAATTGGTTTCTTGTGGTTTGCTGTATTCATGGTGTACTCATGCAAAAATATGGATTTTGCATGCTATAAAAGATAATAAATTTGGCCATGGAATAAAGGTATCTTATATAGAATGACAATTAACTTTAATTGCAGTAGACTGTAAATAAATTACTGTATTGAAATCAAAATTGATAGAAACAATCTATTTCTTAATTAGTATTCTAGTTTAATACAGTTTGCATCAGGCTTTTATTTCATTGTATTACATTTAATTGAACTAAACCAATAAACTTATCAACATTATTCTGTAATTCATCATACATTTTCATGCCTATATAATTTAAGTTATTCCATGTGTTTTTGTTTGATGTTCTCTAATTCATTACAGTCAGTCCAAATGTACTGTCTTTCATAGGTTATTCTTCCCTTCAAATGGAACTGGAAACTCCCACAGGGTTGCACTACACACCACCCACCCCTTTCCAGCAAGATGATTATTTCAGTGATATCTCTAGTATAGAATCTCCCTTTAGAACCCCCAGTAGACTGAGTGATGGGCTAGCACCATCCCAGGGAAACGTAGACCATTCAACAGATGGACCTCCAGTTGTAACTGCAGAAGACACTTCCTTAGAAGACAGCAAACTTGAAGACTCAATGCCTTTAACAGAAATGCCCGAAGCAGTGGCTGTAGATGAGAGCCAATTGGAGAATGTATGTCTGAGTGAGTATCCTCAATACCTCGGAAGTATGGGTGAGGTCCCAAAAGATGTTAAACCAGCACAACCAATGAAACAGACTAGAAAATTAGGTGTAAGCTCTGAGCAGCATGAGAAAGGAAAATCTGGTCCTGATGAGGAGATGATGGAAGAAAAACTCAAATCTCTGTTTGAGGACATTCAACTTGAAGAAGGAATAGAGTCTGAGGAGATGACAGAAGAAAAAGTCCAGGCTATTCTTAAAGGTGTTCAACAAGCAGAACTGGAAATGTCTTCAATTACAGGTTGGCAGAACGAGACATCAAGCGGAACCCTCGAGTCCCCCACTCAAGCTAGAAGAATAACTGGTGGGTTACTAGATCGACTGGATGACAGGTATGACTTTGTTTCAGGAAAAGGAACATGAAACAAGGGTCACATGTTAGTATGTTTTGTTTTAAATATATGCTTTCCAGCAGTTGAAATCTTTATTCCAGTTGAAGGAAAATACCTGTTTTAATTGTTGGTGTATTGTGTTAATCTGAAGAGGGGAAAGGTTTTACATTAACCTCATAATTACTAAGACTATTGATGGACTGAAGTAAAATGAAAAAGGTTTTTTAGTACATGCAGAAGACTTGTTTCCTTTACTTTGGAAAACTACTCTTGGGTAGTATATTACTTGCTGCATTAGTCATTTCATACAGCCAGTAATGTTCATTCACAATAATGTAATATAACTAAAAGTATCTTAGAAACATAAGCATTTCTATTGTTTCCTGTCCACAAACTAAATATGCTTATTATATAACAATTTAAAATATGAATTAAAAAAAAATCAATTCAACTTCATTTAGCAATATTTTTAAGGTCGATGTAGGAAATAGAGGAGCAAAAAGAAAAGCCATCCTCCTAAACTAAGAAACACAAGTGCTTCCCTTTTTTCTACATTATTTTACATAATTTCCAAAAGCACATGTACTTATGTATTCCAAATATATTACTGATAGATTTTTTATAATTCCCTTATGAATCTGGATCTACTAATTCTGGCAATGCTCGACAAATGTGAGAGTCCATGTCCTCTAGACATTGGTTCAGATCTCACCATTAGTTTTGCACTGAGTGACTTTGGATGAATTTCTAAGTCCTAAGACTATCCCTTTAACTAGCTTGAAAAGTTAAGAATACTACTAGTAAACTCAAATAGGTTCACAGATTGCAAAGGAAAGCCTTTAGCATGCTTACCAAATGCTGGTGCAGTTAGTCTGAGTAGTAATAGTTGGCATTATTTTATACACGTCAGATTAAAATATAATTTACTTCAATGGCAACTACTGACAAACATAAATTGGTACAGAAAAACAGGTTATTTTCATATTGCTGACAACCTTCTCACTCAGTAAAAATTCCCCAAAATGGAGTTTATATAAAGGATGGTAGCATTATTGAATTCTGTGATCAACCTATCCAAAAGATAACTGAAAAGACACAAATAGTACTAATTTGATGTCTGTGTTCAGATACAGTCACATACTTATAATTGCATAGCAGGAAATAAATATCATTCCCTTATAGGTATATACTGGGATTCTTTGATTCTTAGGAATATGCAAAAATTACACATAGAAAAGTTGTGCCTTCAGAATTCTACAGATAACACTAAAAACAATGCATAAGCTACAAGATAAAAAGTCCATACTGAAACTAGTAAACTTAAAAATTCAAAGAATGTTGGTATACAAAGATTTTTAATAATTGAAAGTAAAATACTTACAGCAGGAATGAAGGAAGAGGAGAACCAAGTAAGGGTATTACCATTGGAAAAGCATGATGGCAGGATCTGCCTATGGAAACATATACAAAGACTAAGTATTGGGTTAAGGGTACCAGAGTTCTCATCACAGGAGTTTATTTTGTTCTTTTTCAGCAGTTATTTCACTGACAACATAAAAGTGTTTTCATATAGTCTCTTTTTGGGTTGGTGTATAACTCTATATCCATAGAACTTTCAGAATTACTTTTTGAAGATACACAGCCCTAAGCTGTAGAAGTTCAATTAAACGACACAAATGTTGCTAGAATAATTATCCTGGGTGTAAGTTGAATAAAGTCTCTGGAGCCTGTGCCTTACCCTTGAAATCCAGTAATCAGATTTTTTTTCATGCCTTTCTGTTTTATGTCTTTAAAAGCCATTAGAAACATATTACCAATTTAGAGCTTTTGAAGCCCACTTTCAACCACAGATTACCATTGCAAATACCTGTATTTTACCCTTTGCAGCCCTGATCAGTGTCGAGATTCTATTACCTCATATCTCAAAGGAGAGCCAGGAAAATTTGAAGCAAATGGAAGCCATGCAGAAATTACTCTGGAAGCAAAGACAAAATCTTACTTTCCAGAATCACAAAATGATGCAGGGAAACAGAATGCTAAGGAATCTCTGAAACCAAAAATACATGGATCTGGTCGTCTTGAGGAACCAGTGTCATCATTAGCAGCATATCAGAAATCTCTAGAAGAAACCAGCAAGTTTGTAATAGAAGAGCCTAAACCCTGTGTGCCTGTCAGTATGAAAAAGATGAATAGGACTTCTCCTGCAGATGGCAAGCCAAGGCTTAACCTCCATGAAGAAGAGGGGTCCAGTGGGTCTGAGCCAAAGGTATGTCCAATATGCTGTTGTCACTTTAAAACAAATTATTGATGCTTCACTTCTTTAATCTTCCATCACTGGGCCTTATTTTTTCCAAATTATAAGTGTATAAATGTGTGATTGAAAATTACAGTACTAATGGTAGGAGTAAAGTAAATACTAAGTAAAACATACGAAATTTGATCATACCTTCTTTCATTAAGAAAATGGAATAAGCAATTCTTTAGTAATTTTTCAGAAGGGAAAAGTACAGTTATAAAATAACTGGCTATGGTTCAATATTATTTTGTCTGGGATTTAGGTCCCAAACTCCGAACCCAGTCTTCATTCCTATGGAAGGGGGATAATTTTTCTGATACTTTCTGGTGCTTTTGCATAATTTAAAAATTCAATGGCATGAGACCATCTTAAGAGTTCTACCCTGTAAGGTCTGTGTTCTGAGAGTCTGCTTTAAAAATTGAAGAAATGTAGTTCCTAAAATGAGTATTAAATGAGGTAGAGCTGTTTCACTGGTAATTATGTAACTATTATTACCGAACTATTTGCTTGCTCTTTACCACTTGCATTTCTTTGTGATATAATAGATTTTCTTTGAAGTTTGCCAGATTCAGATACCTAAAATAACTTGAAAATTTAATTTAGATCCAAGAAAAAAAATCAGCTCAATTTCCTACATTTTTACTGCTTTTTGCTCTCGCAGTATTTGTGCTGTTCATGAATTGTGCAATAGACATAAGTTGTAAATTATAGGTCTTTGAATTATGTCTTTTAGTTTTCCATAAGACATACCTAGTTTACTTAAGATGTACTGAAGGTTTTGCATTGAAAAAAGAAATGAGTCCATGATTAATTTGAGACTTCAAAACTCAATTACTGTGGAGCCAATTATCAGTTTACCAACTAATCACATGCTTTCCTTTTCCCTTCTGCAGGCTATCTTTTGACCATTTTCCTACTTGTTAATGAGAGGGAAAGTGAGAGGAAGTAAAGTTCTCAGGCCTTTCTTTCACTTCCTTCCTGCTAAATGTGGTTTTGAATGTGGGTTTCTGTCTTTGAGTTAACTCTTAGTATATTTAAGCAGTATGCCTTTGGATATTCCTTTTAAAATGAGCCTACAAAAATCTAGGGAGAGGCAGTAATGTATTGATGTTTAAACATGAAAATTTATTCTGCAAAAGCCCATTAAAATTCAATAGTGATGTTCTGAAGAAATCAAATTATAAGTATGAATAAGTACTGTTTTGCAACTACATCTGCATACATATTGGCCACCAGCGAGCCAAGGAGAAGCCTTACAGAGGGTGTGAAGACAAGTCTTAACCTCAGATGGAAACTCAGCTAGGTTTATCAGTAATGGGAAATAATTACTATTTGAAAATGTTTTCAAGATTTCTTATAATTCAGTTTGTGTCTTTAGTACTGGTCGCTGTGCCATCCCAATGTATCAAAGACTTCGTGGGCATATAAATTCATAGTGGAGTTAGTTTCTGGGAAGTAGGAGCCTGACCTCACCAGAAATCCAAAGATAATCAGGATCTATCTTTTGTGGCTAGATCATAAGACAGTAACAACCACCTAGGTGATCTTATATCTGAGATCAGAAAACAGCCCCCTTCTGTCCCCTGAAATCAGGTCAGAAGTCCAGGTGCAGCCTTCACACGGATGACTGCCTGCTGTTACAAGGTAAAATTCTGCTATTTTCCACCCATGGCCAGGAGTACTAGAAAATTCCATTTGGTCTCCTAGTTTCCCACTTTGCCAA
>PVIJ01013716.1:0-37414 GCA_004024925.1 Scalopus aquaticus | reverse complement strand
TATAGAAATATAAATTTTATATATATATATATATATAAAATTATATAAACCCAAACAGTATGTGCTCTTGTGCCTGCTTCATTTGCTGAACAGAATATTTTTGAGACTTCCATGTCGGGTGTTGGTTCTGTTTCATTTTGAAAAGTATTTCTTTATATGGAATACTGTTATCATTCATCGGTTTATGGACATTTGAGTTATTTCTGGTTATTGGCAGTTATGAACTTTTGTGAATATTGGTGTACAAATCTCGGTGAGAACAACTATTTTCATTTCTCTTGGGTAAATACTTGGCAGATTTGCTGAATCATATGCTAAGTGTATGTCTGACTTTATAAAAAATTGCCAAACTATTTAACAGAGTAATTGAACCATTTGCATTTCTGTGAGTAGTTACAAAAGTTCTTTTGTTTTGTGTTATCAGCAATGCTTGTCTTTTTGGCTATCCCCAAGGTGAAGAATAGTATTTCATAGTTTTAATTTCTCTTTCTCTAAAGACAATTACCTTTTCATGTATATGTGACCGTTCCTCATCTATTCAAATCTTTTACCCATTTTTTCAATAAGATTATCTTATTTTTGAGTTGTAAAATTATATTGGGTTGTTGGAACATTTTTGCTTGAAAAACAGAAAAAATAATATGTCATGCCTTTCCCAACAACCCAATTTATTCTGAATATATAAATCCTTTGTCAAATAGGAATCATAAGTTTTCTGTGTCTTGACTTCATAGTGGCATTTTTTGAAGAAAAAGTTTTATATATATATATATTTCGTGCTTGCTATATATAAAATCTCTGCTCAACCTGTGTACATTCCTAAAGATTTTCGACTCTGTTTTTCTTGTGGAAGATTTTTAGTTTTAGTTTTATGTTTAATTCTATGACTCATTTTCAGTTAACTTTCATGTATTATGTGAGATTAGGATTCAAGGTTAAATCTTCCCTCTTCCTCCCCCATATAGGCATCCTGTGGTGCCAGTAGATGAAAGACCACACTTTGTCCTATTGAATTATCTGGCTCTTTTGTTGAAAATCAATCAGGCATATTTGTGTGTGTCTCTTCATACGCTTTTTATTTTTCTGAGATATTCTCGCTATATGTCTATGCTTAAATTCAATTGCACACTGTCCTGCCTCAAAGTGTAGCTTTGTAGAATTTCTTGAAATCAGCAACACTTGTAGCGCTGAATAGTACTAAAAGACATTTTTCTTTAGTACTATTTGTCTTCAGTACTATTCAGGTAGTACAAATTTCTAGCTTTTTTTCTTCTTTTTTCCACATAATTGTTTTGGCTATTATAGATCCTTCTAAAAATATTCGTGAGAGTGTGTGACACTGACTTAGCCTGATATTAGCATATTATTTTTCCCCCATCACATTTACTGTTTTTCAGAAAGGTGGTTTGATTCGACAATTGGTCCTTTCTCCTAATCTCTCATTTTGTTAAATTGAGCTTTGATTGTGATCGTATTCAATAATCTTCTGATACTTTGTTGAACTATGTTGAATTTAATGATAGCTGAGCAGAAAATGTCTGTCTCCTTTCTGAGGTTAGACTTAGGCTTTTCCTTGCTACTTTGAGGATTGAATAGAGATTTGGGGGGAGTTAGTTTCCAGGATACTTTGATATTAGTGATGGATTTCACATATTGCTGTATCCATGATACAGATGATAGCTACTATTTTTGTTTGTATTCTATATAGAATGCAGCTTTGCTAGACTTAGTTGTGAATTCTTAAAAATCAGAAATTTATGTGGGAAATCATGTGAATGGTTTTTCATAGTAAAAAATGTGAATGTCTTTATTTAATGTCTCTCCATATCCAGAGGATGCCAGCCCCCATCAGGTTGCGGGAGCTGATCCGGACCATCCGGACAGCGCGAACCCAAGCCGAAGAACGAGAAATGATCCAGAAAGAATGTGCTGCGATCCGGTCATCGTTTAGAGAAGAAGACAATACATACCGGTGTCGGAATGTGGCAAAATTACTATATATGCACATGCTGGGCTACCCTGCTCACTTTGGACAGGTAGGCTGGGCTGAGACCGCATCTAGCAAGAGTACTCTAGTGTCAGTCTTTTCCTGTCGGGAAGTATTTTGAATGATCATTGTAGTCTGATCATTGTCGAACTGAATTGAATTGAGAGATAGCTGCAGACCTGGAAAGGCATGATACTACCATCAATTTTCCTTTCAATATGTGAACTAGAGTATGTTTTGACAGTGCAGCTAGCTTACTTAAAGATTGACCGTAATTAAACAGTAAATTGTGATTGTTCTGTCAAAGGGCCTAGTCTGTTATGACTATTTAAGGACTAGTTGATCAATATTTTCTTAATTATTTTCTCTGTGCACATTATTATGGAGGACACTCACAATAGATCTTTTTAGTTAAAATAATTAGATGGTTGCCAAGTGTGTAAGCATTTTAAGGATGTTGTCCTAATTACCCCACTGTATTGGTTGTTGTCACCACTGTGCAGTTTTGCCTCTTGCTTCTCTCCTACAGGTGCTTATGCAGGACATCCTCTAATTCATGCATGATAAGGGGGACTGAGTCTCACAGAGGAGATAAGGTTTCCTTTTATTTTTATTAATGCAATTAAATTTTATGTCACTTAAGACTTGCATTATATGCTACATAGTCTTTTTAAGGAAAAGAATGCAAAAAAAATTGTGCAGTACTAGATAGAGGAAAAAAATACCGACTGTGTTTCCATTATTGAAAGATAGCTAATGTTGGGCCTCCCTGTTGGCCTAGGGGTTAAGTCTCAGTGCTATCACCACAATGGCTTGAGTTTGATCCCTGACCAGGTACCTAACCCACATATGCTGCATCAAATCTCTCCTGTCTTGCCTGCTGCTCCCTTTAGCAGTGTATTTCAGTAGATCCACTTACTCTGCTCCTCACTCTGTCTCCGGTGAGTCCTCTCACTCTCCACAACTCTGGCCTACACCCCAGGTCTTAGACGTGTGCGCGCATGTGTGCACACACACACTCACACACAAGAAAGATAGCTAATGTTAATATTTTGATACAGTCTATTAGGAAAGATGGCCACCAGTTTACCAAGTTTATTCAATTCAGTAACTTCAGTGGAAGGAAGAGCTGTCATCAGTCCTCTCTAGAAATACATGATTTAAAATGGAAAAGCATTAATTCCCAAAGGAAAATTGAGATATTACTATCAGAGGAAAGGAGCACCAGACACCAGGCAGACAAAAAACAACTGTCTCCTGTAAACAAATTACATGCTTTCAAATTGTTCCAGGCGGTTATCCATGTAGTAGTATATGACGTGATTAGTATAAAATACATAGGTGTTCATATTTTCTTGCTCTCTGATTTTAGGCAGATAAGTTAGGTTAGATTTATAGAAATCTGCTGTTGAACTATAAAAGTTAATCAGTTGGGAAACTTAATGCTTCCACTCAGAGATAACCACTATTAATATCATGGATATAGTGACTTACATATTCCCATGTAAATTCTGTAAAGACAAATTTGAATTTAAAATCTGAGGTATCAGAGATTAGATTTAAGACTTTGCTAGTATTTTATTTTATGAAAGATATATATATATGTGTGTGTGTGCGTATGTATCTGTACTGGCTATATAATATATACATATTATATATCTAAGATTAATTTTTATAACACATTCATATAAAACATCCTTTTCAGGCCTTCCTAGGTGAAATTATGATTGACAAACATGTAATTCTTAGGTGGAAAGCATTAATACTCAAGGAAACGGTACCAAGATTTTGGTACCAAAGATGATTTTTTTGAATGGGAAAAGGAATCATAATTTCAGGTCCTTACTCTGTTTCTTGTATTTGACTAACTCACAACGTTACCCCATCAGTAATTTGGTACCTCACACATTGGAATTTCCTTTATAATGTACCCAAAATAAGGTTCATATCTAGATTCTCTCACCTGCCTGAATTACAGTGCCATTTTCATTTAATTATGCGTAGAAACAGCCACCATTTAACTGCACCTTATTTGTTAGAGCTGCATTGTTCACTGTGATAGCACTAGTTGTGTTATAGCCATTAATACCTCAAAATGTTGCCAGTTCAACTGGAACATATATTAAAGGAAATCAGTTTTGGGGAATACTTGACGTTGCAGTTATTGGGAAACTTTAAGATCTGTTTTGGACAACTTGGGTGTGTGAATCTGCTTTATCAATTGTAAATTTTATGAAATCTAAATACAGCTCAAGTATTTCTGATGAAATTGTAGTGTACAAATTGAGATGTACTGTGAGTATAAAATACATACTGTATTTAGAAGCCTTAGTCCAAAAAGAAAGATGTAAAATATCTAAATAGTCATTTTTATGTTGATTATATGTTGAAAAGATAATATTAGATATATTGAGGTAAATAAAAGATTATTAAAACTAATTTCACCTGTTTCTTTTTACTTTTTACTGCAGTATCTAGTATGATGCTGTTCAATAGAAATAAAATTACAGGCCAGATATATAATTTTAAAATTTCTACAGGTCACATTTTTAAAGTTTAAGTTTTAAAATAAAACCCACGACATAGGTAATATCCTCATATTATAGATTAGGAAACTGAAATTCGGGGTTCAACTTGTTTAAAATCACACAGTTAATCAACATTAAGTGGGAGATTAGAGATCAGTCTTGTATAACATTTTTTCCTTAGTCATTGAGTTACTCTTCTAACTGGAAGGGAAAGATAAGACAATGGGGCCTGACTATCACAATTGCATAGACTAGAGCCCTGCATCCAGAACATTAGACACATCAGTCTAGTCCTCTCTCTGCCACATCACAGCTTCCTATGGCAGGTGTATTTAGTGACCTAGAAAAAGATCTGTCTAAGAGAAATCTGCTGCTTTATAACCTTGTATAATTTCAAAACCTATTAATTCTTTGCATTTAGTTTAAATCTATAAATAGCTATTTGTATAAGTTTATTAGCTGATTGTTTTTAACCCTGCCTTGTAGAAAGGATTTGAGATGGCATGCATTACCAGTATCTGTTTGAAAGAGAAAAAAGAATAATAGAACGTTAAAGTTGGGAGAAGGAAAATTCAGAATATCAGGCCTGTGTAATTCTGTTGGTGAGGCAGGTAAGGAAAGGGAAAATCCATTATGTGGTTATTATTACTAGAATTTAAGAGCACAACTGCAGGAACCATATTGCCTGGATGTGAACTCTGACTTTGTTACCTTATTATCTTTGTGATTTTTTAAAAAAGATTTATTTATTTATGTATGCAAGCTGGTGTGTAGGGCAGAGGAGGGGGTGGGTGGTGAGAGGATTCACCAGAGACAGATGGGGAGCAGAACAGGCAGACTAACTGAAATACACTGCTGAGGGGAGCAGCGAGTGAGACAGGTCTGCCATACCATGTGGGAAGCTCCCTGGCTGGATATTTTGGCCAGTATGGAACTCATGCTGCAGTGGCTCTGGATAGCTTCATAGTGCTGCGACTTAACCCTTTGCACCACCAGGGAGGCCCCTATCTTCGTGATTTTTGAGCAGGATACTTAACCTTTCTGTGTTTCAGTTTCTTCATCTGCCAAATGGTATGCTCCTGATTTTATTTTATAGGGTACTAATGAAGAGTCAATAAATTAATGAGAATTAAACATTTATATTCTGTCCACAAAACCTCAAATATTATTGATTTTATCATTTCCTCAAGCACAGCAAACAGTTTTTTAAAAAACTGAATTCTAAATGAGAATTGCTCACATGGGCCTTTCATTTAGGAGTCTTGTCGTTATGGTAAGAGAGGGTATCCCCAACACTTCTACAACAAAATTTCCCATAGAATTTCTAACCTTTCAGTTATCTGGCTTAACCATAATCCAGAAATAAAGTTGAGTAACACAGTGGAGAGGTTGAGGGAGTAGAAAATGGTAACTTGGGGGGCCAAGTTCTTACACAGATGTGTTTTGTCTTACACAATACTTAAAATTGTTTTAAGTTTGCTACCAACATATAAAAACGTGGAACTTTTCATAAAAATCTGGACTTCCAGTTACTTTTAGAAAAATCAAGGATTTGACAACACTGGATGAACATTTTCACATGGCAGCAGTAAGCTGCCTCGGTGACCTCTAGGCTGGATGTTGGGTGTGCATTCTCTGTTTCTCTCCAGTTCTGTCCTTGTCTCCTTTACCCAGTTGCCTGTTCATAGTAGTAGTCCCTTCCATCAGTATAGTACAGAATGGCAGTTCTTTAGATTCTTCAAAATTTTACAGTGTTCTATGTAAAGTCTTATATGTCCTGGTGAAACTTATTCACACGTTCCCTAGATCTCTTATTTCTATCGTAGGTGGCATCCTTAAATTTTAAAAAATAATTATGCTATAGATGTTTAAAAGTATAATTGGTTTTTATATATTTATAACTCCCTAGCAGTGTTACCAACTTGGTTCTGAGAGGCCCTATAGACCCCACTGTTTCCAACTAGTCAGTGCTATTGTCTGCAAATAATGACAGCTCCCTTCCTTTTCCACCCTTAAACTTTTTTTTCTTCCTTAATACATGGTACATGTAGTCCAATATTAAAGAGAAGTGGTGGTGGTAGGCATCTTTGTCTTGAATGCCATTGAACCCAGGTAGTGGTCTTCAAATACCATTTTACCTTTATAGAACCAGGGTCTGTTGGATGGATGATCCCAAATCTGGGGCAGGAAATGTACAGATTAAGCTTGAACTGTCTTACTGTGCCCCAAAACGAGAAAGACTAAACAGGTCATGTTAAAAGGATTCAGTAGCCACCAGAAGAGGCTGTCACACCTCAAAATGAAAAAAAAACTTGAGCCCTAGCAAGAATAATATTTGTAATTAATTGAATACCAGCAGTTTGTATCAGCATACTCATAACGTATAATACCTCCCACACTGCAGTTAAATATTCTGTTGGTCAACTTTGAGGCTAGTGGGGAATAAACTGACTTTTGAAATCTGGTAAATAAAAGAAACAATTATCTTGCATTTCCTTAACCCAAAGGTATGTAGAGAGGAGTTGTGCCTCAGAGGAATAGTCCAACTAGTAAGTGAAGGCGTGAAAGAATTAGACTAATGTCATTTAAAAACCCTTCATGATCATCAGTTCTCCTTATGTGACAAAAGAGAGGCAATCATCAGAAAAAATTATATGCCCCCAATGAAAGTTCATACCACCGTCTATGAAATTTATTTGCTTAATTAAAACAATACAAAACTGAAAAATCAAATTTGATCAAACTTCCTTCTTGTCTGTTTAAAAAGAGACATTTATAAGAGTCTTCATTGCAGCATTGTTTCTAATAGGAATACATTGGGAACGATCTGTGTATCCAGAAAAAGGATAGGTAAGTTGAGGTATATTCACAAGTAGAATAATATATAGCAACTAGTATGACAATTAGAACTTCTTGTCTGGATGTCACTAATACTCAATGATGTTGAGTAAAAATAACAGGAATACAGTATGATGTCCTTACAGTACATTGTTTATATAAAGCTTAAAACATTCAAAAGCCGTAGTGTCTACATGTGTAGTAAGGACATGCCATGGCAATGCTGAGCAATTTTTTTCAGCTTTGGTTATTCCTGGAATGGAGAGAAGGGAAGTGGGAGTGAAATAGGCTATGCAGAGGGTTTCAATTTAATTTTTAATATTTAACAAAAATTAAAATAGAATAAAGATTTCATAAAGTGATTGGTGGGCCATTGAGTGTTGTGTTATTTTTGTGTGAAACATTTCATAGTAAATGTTCTCAAGAGAAAAAAATGGAATGTAATAGGACATTAGTAAAAAAATTGTTTTTCTTTGACAGAAGAATCAAAAAACAGTTCTGGTGGATATAGTTTTTTGTTGTTGTTGGCAGGCTACATAATGACAAAGTAACTTGTCAAAAGTGTGTGTGTGTGTGTGTGTGTGTGTGTGTGTGTGTGTGTGTGTGTGTTACGTGTGGTATAAACTAGAAAATTATGTTGAATGTTAAAATGAACTAAAGGTGACTTTGTAAAAGATCTATCAATAGCTGCAGATCCCTTAATGTTTACAAATTTTAACTGCTTGCCTTCCTCAAGGTGACTGTTCACATCATAATGTTAAATATAAAATGTTAATATAAAATCAAAGGTACTTGTGCATTTGACTTCGTGGGAAATAGTTCTAAAAGTTAACAATGTGCAAGCTTTTTTTGTAATGGGCAACCAGATGAAATGTTGATAAAAGACTGTATTTGTAGTGCTTTAGAAAAGTGTAACAAGACCAGAATCCCGGTGGTAAAGCTCCCCTTTTAAATTTGCTGGAAATAACTTGCTTGGGTCGCTTAGCTAGAATCAGGATTGGGGAGGCACACTTTTGAACTCAAATAGGTTTCTTTCTATTCCACTACGTGTTATGTGAAGAGGTAAAGGTTCCTCCCCTTTCCATGATGATTTCTTACTGTTTCTAGCCTGAATTGGGTGCTCTTCCTAATTTGTTTTCATAGTAGCTTGTGTGTAACTGTCCATTATATCTCTACTGTGTGATATTTACCCACCTGTTTTATATGTGCCCTTCTGTGTGTCAGAGAGACTGTCTAGCACTTTGGTTTGTAAGCAGTAGGAGTCTATTATATTAAAACAAAACCACAGTGCTTCAAAACAGTTGGAAAATATAAAAAATGTCAACAAGTAGCAAAGAATCACCACAGTCAGCCCTTTGGTATGGGAGGTAGGGGAGAGGAACAAGGTTGCTGTGGGAAAAGCATATATCTTAAAAATGGTGTAGACATGGGAGAAATTGATAGTAGGTGAAGAGTACAAAATAACTGTCAGCAGAAAAAGGACAGCCATTATAGGGATTGAAGAGACAAAGTAGGAACTTATTTTTTAAAGTCTTTTTCATAAAGTGATTCCAATACTCACATGCTGTTTTTGGTTACTTTTTGAAATGCATATTTAAATTTTTTTAAAAGATTTATTATGCATACAAGCTAGGGTACAGGCCAGAGGTGTGGGGCAGCGAGAGGGTTCACCAGAGACAGAGTGGGGAGCAGAACAGGCAGAGCGACAGAAGTACACTGCTGAGGGGAGCAGTGGGTGAGGCAGGAGAGGTCTGCTGCACCATGTGGGAATCTCCCCAGCTGGGCATTGAACTTGCGTTGCCACTGGCGACAGCTCCACAGCACAGCACTTAACTGATGCGCCACCAGGGAGGCCCCTATACTATCTAACTACAAGTTAGATACAAGTTCCCTTTATCCTGCGGTTTTAAATTTTTCCTTCTTAGTCTAATATTGCTTATCTTTGGAATAGATGATAGTTCATCTATACAAAATTTAAAAGATTCAAAAGCAGATATGAAAACTGCTTTCTATTCATCTCTAGTTAGTTTCCCTCCTTATAGGCAGCTAGTGGTAACTGCTCCTTGGCTCTCCTTCCAGAGATGTTTTATATATCTCCAGACAATGAATATATACATTCTTGCCCTTTCCCCTTTAAAATATATGTTATAATGTGTTTATACTTCTTTTTATTAATCTGTGGTGAAGATAAGCTCTTATCAGAGATTCCTCATTCTTTTATGTCAACTATTTGACATGCTAGTATATCCACCGCTGTATCCTGGTATGAATCATATTTTATTCAACTTTTCCTGTCTTATTACTAGACACTTAATATAAGTATAATGTGATGAATGTAAGTATAATGTAATTTCCTAAAAATGAAATTGCTGAGTCAAAAGGCCTGTGTATTTGTAATTTAGGTTTTTTTACTATAACTTGTGCCAGTTTACACTCCTCTCACTAATGCCCTCACTTTGTTATGACACTAGCTTACTATGGTTTTTATGCGCATTTCCTTTTTTCTAACAACTGTGTTAAGGCATATTTTACATATCATAACTTACCCTATTCTAATGTCTAGTTCATTGGTTTTTTGTTTTTTAGTAAATTTATGTTGCATTTATTTTAGGAGGAGATTGAACTCTTTCATTTGTTTATAGATTTATTTTTGTTTGTTTTCTCTGAACTATTCTCATATTCTTTGTTCATTTTATATTGGGTTGCTGGTTTTTAAACAAAAACATTTTGCAGGATCCTGTGATATAGGATATCATGCCTGTGAAATTAATTGCAAATGTTTATTCCAAGCTTGTCATTTGCTTTTGACTGCTCGTAGGAGTTTGGAGTAAAAGCAAATGTTTTTTGTTAATTCTGTGGTGATATGAAATAAAAACTTGATGGTTTATCATGCCTGAAAGCATATGCTAGATTTGTGGCTTAGAATTGTTTCAGTTGAGATTTTCAAGTATTAATCGATTTAAGTGAGGAATAGAGTAGTACTGGGTAATCTGAGGTTATTACTTAAGGGGTGGATGCATTTAATTGATTACTATTTTTCTTCTGTTCTTTAACTCATGCAAATGTTTTTAGTGATCGCTGCACTAAAGTAAATGCCCTCCCTTCACATTTACAGATTATTTGGATGGCAAATATCTTAAGACTGTAAAAAGATGATCTTCTCTATAGCTTGATAATATTATCAGGATACTCAAAGATTTTAAATCTTTGCCTTTTATGTAGGTATTTTGCTGATGCATGGTAAATCTATTTACTCAAGTTATCCATGACTCTGGGTTGAAAACATTGCTTTTCTAGATTGTAGTAGCAGTTTCTAAATTTCTTTTCTGTCCCCTTTTTTTTATTTGTAGTTGGAGTGCCTCAAGCTTATCGCCTCTCAGAAGTTCACAGACAAACGCATTGGCTATTTAGGGGCAATGCTGCTGTTAGACGAAAGGCAGGATGTCCATCTTCTCATGACCAACTGTATCAAAAAGTAAGTCTCCCCTTGGTTAGATAGCTCTTTTGCTCTTTGGGGCTTTCTTATGATACCAGGAGCTTCTATTTGTTGATTTCACATTTACTCTCAGAATACATTTAAATGGCTTTTGTTTCTGTTGCTTATATGTGAAGAGGCTAAGCAAAGCAAAGGATGAGCACTTTCGTAGGGAGTAATCTAAGTGAGGGTATTGCTGTGCATCTTCAGGCATAGGAACACAATTTAGTGATGAAGAAACATTTGGATCTTCATAGAAGAGAAAAAACATTGTTAAAATGTGAGCTTTCTTATATTTGTAATACTTTGAATACCACAAATAACAAAATGTTATGTTATTAAAGAATTACCAGTGTATATTCTGATATTAAAGAATTACCAGTTTATATTACTATCTAAAAGTAAAAAGAGAGGTCTTCCTTGTCAGCAGTCTAATCTGAGATTCCAGTTCATGCAGTTAGGCTTGGTTCTGTGAATTTTTGTGGATGAGCCTTTTTTTCTCTAATGGCTGCTTTACTCATGGACTAGCCCAGTCATGTTTGTTTAACTTGCTTATACACCATGGAATACATCCTGTATGGAGAAAAGAGAGAACCTCTGCAGAGAATTAACAGTTTTTTCTGGCATCCCTTTTATAATAAATTTCTGTTAGAAACTTAGAAATTTTGATGTCTTTAAATAGTTAAAGGTACTTTTCAGTTTGTTTTTGCTTTGTCTGTTGGGTGAATCTCCTTTTCAGATTTCTTTTTCATTTGTAATATTTTTCTATTTGCCAGAAAGTAGTAGGGGGATACAGGTGATTACATTTGTAGACATTGAATTCTCTTATACTTTTCTGTGTTAAGTAATGTTCCACTTTAACATTTTTCAATAGGTAATAGAAAACTCCAAAATGATAATTAAGCTTTGGTTGTAAATAAAAGTGTTTGTTTTAATACACTTAAACTTGATTTTGGGAGAATCTTGCTTTTGGGCTTTGAAGTAAATGTTAATAAAAATACTAAATTGATTCATTAATCAGCAAATATTTATTGTAAACCTGATATGTGCTAGGGCTTTTTGTAAACTATGGGAATGGAGACTTTAAAAAATGGATTGAAATCCTTGGTGTCTTGGAGGCTTCATTCTGGATTGTTCAATGTGATTCTTTCATACATTTATTCTTGACAGGCCTCTGAAAGTTTCTTTAATTTTTGTGCTTGCATGCTCTGTTGCCCTTATTACTCAAGCCTTTAATCACATGCTGATAATTTGGCAGTTCTGCCTCACAGCGAGTTCATACTAGAGAGTTAATGCCAAACTCAAGACAGGTTTGTAGTTTGATAAAAACAGAAGAAAAAGGCCCATAAGCAAAGAAGAAACCTTCGTACTTAATTTTAATGAGACCCAACCAATCTCTGAGTGAATTTAGGGAAAGCTACTTTTTTGCATTCTTGGGAATTGATCTGACACTTCAATCTAAAGGTTAAAGAACTTTGGGTCATTCAGTGTTTGTTTTTGCTCCCAAAATGTCAGTTAATGGAATTTTATTGGTGAATTTTCTTTGTTTTTTTGCTTTTTGTTTGTATTGTAGAGCATTATAGTGTTTTTTATGCTTAATAATGAATGTTTGCCTCATTGTTCATTGTCCTAAAAATAATTAAGACATTAAAAATTTTTAAATTAGATTTTTAATAATTAGGTGTATTTTAAAAGCTTAAACTCTGCAATTATTTTAAATAATTGAAAAATTTAGTGAAAAGTCAACTAATGCTGAAGCAAGGTCAACAAAAGAGGAGGTAAGAAAAGAAATCATTGTTTGGGTGTCTGGACAGAAACTAGAATTCTGGTGGCTAGAATAAGTATGTATAGATCTTTATTTAAAAGATTACCTAGGGCCTCCCTGGTGGCCCAGTGGTTGGGCGCTGCGCTGTGGAGCTGTGTCGACAGCGTGCGATGCGGGTTCGACGCCCAGCCAGGGAGAATCCCATATGGTGCAGCAGACCTCTCCTGCCTTGCCCGCTGCTCCCCTCAGCAGTGTATTTCTGATCTGCCTGTTCTGCTCCCCACTCTGTCTCTGGTGGACCCTCTCGCCGCCCCACGCCTCTGGCCTGTACCCCAGCTTATATAAATAAATCTAAAAAAAAAATAATAATAAAAAATAAACGATTACCTAAGTAATGTCATAAACCAATAATATTACTTTAAAACAAAAGTTAACAAATACTCTTGAGAATTGGGAAACTAAGTGGTAAATCTTCATTTTACCAGTAATTTTTAAGTATTTATTTGTTTATTTTATTATTATTATTTAAAGATTTATTTATTTATGCATACAAGCTGGGGTACAGGCCAGAAGTGTGGGGTGGTGAGAGAATTCACCAGAGACAGAGTAGGGAGCAGAACAGGCAGATGGACTGAAATACACTGCTGAGGGGAGCAGCAGGCAAGACAGGAGAGGTCTGCTACGCCATGTGGGAATCTCCCTGGGCGGGTGTTGAGCTGATGCTTCAGTGGCAGCTGATAGCTTCACAGTGCTGCGCTTAGCCCATTGTGCCACTAGGGAGGTCCAATTTTTATGTATTTAAATTGGTGAAAAGTAACAAATCTTGCTAATTCATACTTTACTTTCTTTCTTTGATCTTTAAAAACTGGAGTCATTTATTAGTTCATTTAAAATTACCAACAGTGAACCCTTTGTTAACAATTTTTATAAAAAAATTATTTTCCAAAACAAAATTCACTGAGAAGAATGGCATTATTTAACATCTTTGTAAATCTTTTTAATATCTGGCCTAATGGAAGACAGCTAGATGCTCATATTTGCTTCTGCCTTCTGTTTCTTGTGTTTAGTTGAAGTATTGGAAGAAAAGCCAGCCTTTCACAGATAGTGTAGTTAGAAAAAGAGAGAGGACTTCAATAGTCTTTCAATATCTGTGGATATTCTTCTTTGAAACTATACCAGAAATTGACTATTAGTTACAAAGTAGCATTTAAAACCTTATCAGTGAAGTTGGGTAGTATTGTTATATTTGAAAACCCGCTGGTCTGTCTTGAAATTTAAATTTGAAGAATGTTTCATCCCTCCTTCCCTCTGTGAATGTGTAGCAGTGAATTCAGTGACTGTTGGTACAGTTGAGGGCCACTGCTCTGATTTGTGTTAATGCACCAGTAGTTTCCCCTCCATGCTTTTTCCTAATACATTATTTGTCAATACAAACGTGTTAATGTTGTGAAAATATTATGGACCCCTTGGAATAGTCTTGGGAACATTCTGAGATCTGTGAGCCATTCTTTGAGAATCACTGGTCTACAGGACACCATAATGCTCTGAAAGCTGGAAGTAGCATAACTCACAGAGTGATTCAGCTTTTGAATTGTCAGAGTTGATTATAATGTGTGGATGAACTTACTGGCTTAAATTTAAAATTTCAGCTTTGAGTCTCTCAGGTGGCGCAAGGGTTTAAGTCTCAGTACTATGAAGCTATCCGCAGCCACTGCAGCACTAGTTTCATCCCTGGCCAGGGAACTTCCCACATGGCACAGCATATATCTCGTGTCTCACCCGCTGCTGCCCTCAGCATTGTATTTCAGTCCATCTGCCTGTTCTGCTCCCCACTCTGTCTCTGGTGAATCCTCTCAACACCCCCACATCTCTGGCGTACACCCCAGCTCTTATATGCATAAATAAATAAATCTTTAAAAAAATAAATAAAATTTCAGCTTTTCTGAAGGTATGTTTCCTGGCTGGCTTGGAAATAATTTTGGACAGTAATAAGTGCCTGTTAGAGATAGGATTTTGTCTAGACTGGATAATGGACTTCACTGTAAATAGCTAGCTTAATTTCTTAAAGGTGATTTGATGAACTTACTTCCTTAGTAGCCATATTTTTTCTTCTTTTGAAGAAATGAAAGAGTAAATATTTGGTAAAATTAAAGGTTTCAGAACATTTCTATTGTGTTTAAGTCATCTTAAATGCTATAGCAGATTGTATTTTCTGATTTGTTTTTTGGAAAGGTTTTGATCAATGGGTGTCTTTTTTGTTGTCGTAGTAGTAGTAATAGTGGAGCATGTTAAAGATCTTTCAAAGATCTCTTTTGCTTTATATTTTTATCATTGACAGTTTTTGCTTTTAATGGTGCTGAATGTTTTTGAAGTCTAACATCCAGCGGATAGTATGTGGTCTAATTTCTGTTGCTTTGATATTTGTAAGCCTTTGGGAGGGACTGTCTGTCCCTTGGCAATTTGTAATAAAGTCGGCTTTTTTTTTTTTCAACAAATAATCCTATTACTTTCCTTATTGGGGAAATCTTGACTTATTCTGAGCTGTCTTATATATTTTGAAGCTTCTTCATGGGGAGCACCAGGGAGAGCATGCTCATGTCTACCTTCTTCCTTTCTTTCTTGTGCAGTGATCTTAATCATAGCACGCAATACGTGCAGGGGCTAGCACTTTGTACCCTCGGCTGCATGGGCTCCTCAGAGATGTGCAGAGATCTTGCAGGAGAGGTAGAGAAACTCCTGAAAACCTCCAACTCTTACTTAAGAAAAAAGGTAATTTTTAATGAAATCAAATGTCTGTGTTTGGATTGGGGAGAATTGATTAGGGAGAGATGAGAAGGCGGCTTATTCATGTTTGAAGGCTCTGATGATAATATAATGAATTTTTCTTTGTGCAGTAAATACATTTTAAATGAATGTATGCGAATTGTTTATAAATCCAAATCTTTCTTAATACTAATTTTGGAGGTATTTTTAAAAATGTTAGTTAACTCTCCAATTGATAGTGATTATGAGCACATTAATTCTTCATTGCTCTGTATTCAAGGAAATGATTTATAACAAGCAAATATTCTGGATATCTTAGATAGCTTACATATTTCCTAAATTGTCTGATTCTAAAGAGTATTAAGACAGAGTGATAATTAACATGTCTTTATGAATTTACTTTTGTCATAATTGCTAGTGCCCATGTCTTTGTATCTCTGGAAGGGCAGTTCCATTGGGACCTAGATAATTACTGGGACATGATAGACAACTTTTTGAAATCGGCGCATCTAAATGTAATAATAATAGACAACGGTGATCTTGCTCTTACCTGCTTTATTTGTTGATATAAACATGTTATTGTTTTATTGTTTGAACCCTAAAGGCTTTGTAAATAAGGGGTATAAAATGTAGATGTCTAAGAAGTGAACACATAACTCACCTGCTTGGCATTAACTCTGCGTCTCTGTGATGGTACAAGACAGAGGTGTTGAAAGGGCCAAAGGTATTTTACAGATCATATACTGTTAATGATGGCTGCAAACCAAAACCCTGTCTTTCTCTTAAAGAATGTGTGGGTTTCTCTTAATCAGAAGGTACATTGTTTCATTAAATAAAACATTCCTGCTTGGTAGGACCCTTCCCCTCCCCCTACCACATTAAAACACAAAAAGAAACACTGTTCAATTCTGAAAATAGTAAATATGGTTACTTTTTGTTGGAGGGAATGGATTGGGTAAACCAAAATCAGACTTTGCATGTATTTTATTTTTCCTCCAGTGAATAAGCCAAGACTGTCTTTTCTTTAGAAGAGACTGGCTAAATAATGTTGATGATTTTTTTTTTTTTAATGTCAGTAGAGAGTGAATTGGGGAAGGTAGAGTTACTATTAAAAGTAACAGCAGGTTTAAAACATCTGCAGTATGTAATTCAACTGCATGGATGTTTTCACAAAACCGTTTGGTCATCTTATTCAGAGGAACGATTATCGCAGACCGAAGTCTTTATTTTTTATTTAAGCAAAACTCCACATGCGTTTAACTTGTTCGATAAATTCATTTTAACCATGGATAGTCTAGAAAGTTTTTGTCCTCTAATTTAGCAATATATAAACAAAGGGACAAGTGAGCTAAAAGTTCTTGTTAATGCAGTATAAATTAGAAAACCCTAACCAGTTAATAAATAATAAGTCTGATGTCTAACCTCTTCTTTATTTTTCTAATAGATGACTTAGTTGATAAGGTGTTTTTGTTGGGTTGCCCTGGCTTACTTGAAATAAATCTTTTGTCCTTTTATTTTTTTATAGGCAGCACTATGTGCTGTTCATGTCATCAGGAAGGTTCCTGAACTTATGGAGATGTTTTTACCAGCAACAAAAAATTTATTGAATGAAAAGAACCATGGTAATGTGACTTGGATGCACTTGTGAAGTACTGAGGGAGAAGGGGAATGAGAAAAGGCTTCAGGCGATGTTGGCCTGTAGCTCAGTGCAGTGAACTTACCTTTCTGTTGTGCTTAGACTCAGTTCCAGGAAGGTCTGATCTAATTTTTGTTCTGCTCTGCTACACTCTGTAATTAGAGATTGATTCCTTCATAGTAAATTTAGTTTTCATCGCTGGTCTTCTTTTAATATGTTGAAAGTACTTAAGGTACTAATGTTTAGTATAAGTAAGCCTTGATTTTCATGAGTAAAACTTTTGATTTCCTGGCTGTTTTATAATAGAAGAAAAAGTTATTTCTCTATTGCCTTGTGGTAGGTTAATGTAAGATTTATGAAAAGCCTTTCAGGTTACTGTAACAGGAATTTGTAGTAGGTACTTAGCTGTATTTATATAAATCTTGAGAGAAATTAAATGGGATGGAGTATTCTGTTCCCACGTGTTTTATTCTTATTTTGAAGCCAGTGAAGCAAGTGCTGAGTAAGGAAAATTTTTGTGTCTTAAATGTTAATAAAAAATATAGTGAGGTGTACTTAATTTTATGAACTTGGTTCTGGCATCTAGAAGACTCAAATTGTTGGGAAAAAATGAATGTTTAAGATTTTTGCTTCTTGAATTATTTGTTAGAACTTAGCTATTAGCTTATTAAGTAGGGCACGTGATACCTCTCTTATATTGACTGTTGAGCATATTTTTATGGGTGGTCTCAGATGGAGAGACATATGAATTGGTTGTCATGTTTTAACAATTATTTTGGTCACATAATTGGTTAAAATATTCTGATTTGAATACTTGACCAGTATTAAATCTGTAGTCATCTATTAAATACCTCCTTTGTATTCACCTCAATGCTTAAATTTTTTGAGAGATTAAAAAGCAAAAGTAGCTACTATCCCTTTGGAATTGACCTTCAGAAATCAAATCTTGTTCTGTGAAGTTGGATAGCATTGCTTCATTTTTAAATTTTACATGCTGTTTTTTTTTCAGGTGTCCTTCACACATCTGTAGTCCTCCTCACAGAAATGTGTGAGCGAAGTCCAGACATGCTTGCACATTTTAGAAAGGTAGGTGTCAATCTGGATGCCTAAGCTTTTCTTGATTTTCCTGAACAGTATTTGATTTTCTCACTTAGGAATTTTCTTTTGAAAGGAAGCTATAGAACTGAATAAAGGACTTAACCAGCCCTGCTGTTTGATAGGGCTGGAAGCCAGATTTAGGCATATAAGAACTGGCAATAGTACAGTGTTTCCTTTCATTAACAGAGGTCTCTCATTATTGGCACACACACCAATCTCTCATCTGCTTTATCTCCTGTTTTCACATTGAAATCAGGAAATGTAACCTGAGGTCAAATCACAAACAAGAATTGTGTGTATGTGTGTTCTTCTTTTAGGCAGGTAATTTTTTTTTCCCTGAAGGTATGAACTGCAAACTGCAATTTTTACTTGCCACAGGATCACCCACTGTTCACTCAGGCCGCTGACTTCTATGATGGGAAGTCTCCAACTTGTTTTAAGCCCCCCCACTCTCTTTTTTATAGTATTAAAACGTGGAAATTTTTGTTTCCTCAACTTTTTTTAGAAGGCAATTGTAAGGAGAACTCAGAGGAGGACTTTTTTTGGGTAGTTACATCATTTAATTCCTTTAATAGGATACTGATCACTCCAGAAATGGGACTGACTTTGTACCCTCGATATAATGAGACTATTAAAACAGCTCATTTTGGCTTTTTTCCTTCCTAGATGTTCATGTGTTGATTAAATTATTGTAAAATAGTATGAGACCCGTATCTGTCCCTAATGCTTGCTTTGTATGTTTTGTTCCTGTTGTCTGTTTGGAATCCTGCTGTATGTTAGAATGAAAAGGTAAGAATTAACTCTCTTTTAGATGGTGCATGCTGGCATTAGGTCCTTAGTAGCTTTTGTGTATCCATCCACAATTGTGGCTTTTAAAAATATACCTATGCTACAGCTGCGCTTAATATTATGAGTTATTTGTTCTAGCATTTTTGGCTAACTCCCTAGTCCAGTTTTTGTTGTGTCACTTAAACTTCTGACTCCAATGTCAGCCTTGGATTTCAGTTGCAGCCTTTCCTGATTTGTAAATCTCTTTCTCTGCCTTTCCTTTATCTTTACTTGAGAAACTTTAAGTAGTTTCCCAGTGGCTTTGGTGATTGCAATTCCAGATAGTTTGGAACCTTGATGCAAAACACTGCTTTTTTTTTTGAAGGAGATACTTCAGAGCCATGTTTGGTTACCCTCATAATCTAAAAAGCTGTGTACATACTTCTGAGCTTGCAGTTCAGATTTAGAGCTTTTATTTCCCCCTTAGCAGCGGTGAATCTTGCCTAGAAGTTTTAGGATTTTAAAAGAATTTTGAGCTAGAGTGGATGGGGAGCAACTGATTTTCATGGCTGCAGCCTTTCCCTTTGTCACCTTATTTTGTTTGTCTTGTTATCAGTTCTAGTAACTTGCATTTTTGTCTGAAAAATAAAGCTTGAGTTCCAAGAATTTGTATGCTGCACACTTTATAGACATTGTGCTTTTGTCCCAGGGGATTTTATGTGGTGGGCTGGTCTTTTGGTGGTGAATAAAAACAGTTTGGGAATTTAATAATCCAAGGCAAAAGGATTTCTACAAGAAACAAACCAGACTGAAAGAAGGAATAAGGAATATGTGGACAATAAGGAATTAGGCGATTGGGAAGTATACAAGGCGAGTTGCTTTTTGTACAGAGCTTGGTAGCTAGATGATCCTGGTTTTATTACAGCATTTTAAAGCAGTTTATAAAATTATAGTATTGTTGCCTCTAATATAAATTTATACACAGTTGACAGATGTCATGATGCTGTTTAGGATTTACAGATCTTAATGGCTTGGATTCTTTTTTAAACCTTGGAAACCTTGAAGCCATTTAATTTGATTTTTGTTTAGGTGACTTAATGAATCACTTAATTCTGAAGTGTTATAGCCAAACTTAATTAAATTCACACAGATTATGTTCTCTTGTATTTAGAAGTGACCTTAATGTTGAGAGTGCTTTGAGGGCATTGCCTGGCTATAGGTTGATATTTGTTTTAATCTTGGCTCCCTTTTAAAAGTATTGAGGAGTAGGGAGGAACAGAGTCCAGATACAATGAGGAAAAAAATAATTAAGCAACGGCAGAGTTGGGACTGTTAGGTTACCTCCAAAAGAGATACAGTCCAGAGCCTCCCTGGTGGCTCACTGGTTAAGTGCTGTGCTGTGGAGCTGTCGGCAGCGGCGACACGAGTTCGACGCCCGGCTGGGGAGATTCCCACATGACGTGGCAGACCTCTCCTGCCTCGCCTTCTGCTCCCCTCAACAGTGTATTTCCGTCGATTTGCCTGTTCTGCTCCCCACCGTCTCTGGTGAACCCTCTCGCCGCCCCCACGCCTTTGGCCTGTACCCTAGCTTGTATGCATAAATAAATAAATCTTTAAAAAAAAGATACAGTCCAGTTTACTTTGGGTGTTTCTTAGCTTTAGCTGACTAGTGCTGTTTATATAGATAAATTGAGGTTTAATTGGAGACTGGAAAAGTTCTTGTGGGAAACATTTTAGAGTAGGATTTTACCATTAAGCGATTGATAAACAGAATGAAATGAATAGTTTTTAAAGCATCTGTAGGTTCAGATTGGCAGATAAAATTGCCTCTTCTCTGTGTTCTGACTCATGGACAAAGTAGGGAGTTCCTGACATAAGTGATACATATTTTCATCAGTGAGGTGAAACAGGACAACAGACAAGAAATCAGTGTATAAATTAAGTGCTGAAATTAAATTTTACCAAAAGTTGTGTCATACTGAGTTCAGAAGAAGGAAAGAAATTATTCCTGGCCTTTATATGTTCTTAAGGAGAAAGGTCTTTTTCATATGTCTTTTCCACTTGGTCAGTGTTAAAAACTTTCATATTCCCTGTTGTCAGAAAGGACATAGCTAGCCCTTTTTTGAGAGGAGAGGATTTCCCTCCCTTATTCGAGGTTGTATAGTTTTAAACAAATTTTAATGGTATCCCTAGTAGTATTTTGAATATAATGAAATTTTATATCCAAATGTTTGAATGGATAAAAACTGAACATGTCCTTGCCATCTAGGTATGTCAAGCTCTGTAAAGTAGAAAAGCGCTACGCTCCGTGGGCATCTCTTTTACTTTGGTTCTGAGCTTTCTGCTCTGCTATTATTTGTGATATCTTTGCAGACATGACTGGAGTAAAAAAGTCTCTGATTTGTTTTATTCAGATAAAACACAGATTCCTTTTGAGTTCTTGGCCTAAGTAATCCTCAGGTATACTTAGCAAGCATCAGTACTGTACTGGTATGTGATAGCAGTAGAATTTGCTTAGACTCACACCCCTGCATCCTTTTCTAAGACAAAGCACCTGTTTGCTTACTATAAATTCTTTAATGTTCACTGTTTTTTGATGCCCTTTCTTTCCTGCAGCTTGTTCCCCAGTTAGTTCGTATTCTAAAGAACCTCATCATGTCCGGATATTCACCAGAACATGATGTTTCTGGTATCAGTGATCCCTTTTTGCAGGTGAGGTTGAAAGTTTTGTGTAAATGTTTGGAATAGATCATTTCCTTCCTTTTAAGTTTGTTTTGTGCAGAAATTTGGTAGGTAATTGATTAAAATAATTCTATTAATAAAGGAATAGTGACCCAACTCTGTATTTTATTAGATTAATAGACTTAAATTGTAGGTTACAGTAGTCAAAATTATTGTATTACATAAAGACTTGCCTTACCAGTAAACTTGATAACTTTGCTGATGATGGTATCCTTTAGCTGTGAATTGGCAAGTGGTGGGTTGTCTAATCATTTCCTCAAGATACAAAAAGATAATACTTAACATTCTTCTGTTAGATTTTTGACCATTATTAATGTGCTTTAAGACTTCATTTCAGTTATTTGAATTTCATATGAAGTGACGTTTCTTTTGTGCCAGACACAATTTACTGACACTTCTCGTATTTTGCACATCAGGTACGAATTTTGCGGTTATTAAGAATTTTAGGACGAAATGATGATGACTCAAGTGAAGCTATGAATGATATATTAGCACAGGTAATCAGACCAAGTTGCATTATATTAAATATTTTTTTTTTAGCGCAACAGTGATTATATGAATTCGTTTTATTTGTGTTTCCTTGTTGGTAGTTGTAATCAGTTACAAAATGTCTCTTGTTACTTCTGGATGTCTTCTGTGTCTTTACAGGTTGCCACTAATACAGAGACTAGTAAAAATGTAGGAAACGCTATTCTTTATGAAACGGTTTTGACTATTATGGATATTAAGTCAGAGAGTGGACTGCGAGTAAGTCTTTCTAAATCTTTTCTTACCTCTAATATTTCATATAGAATTATTGGCTTGGAATTTAGTACCTTGGAATGAATTCCTTTTGGGATTGATTTTAGGAAAAAATAAGGTGGAATATATAATGCGTGTCTTTGACATCTGAAATATCATTCCTTCCTATTGAAGATTTAATATTGATTATAATAAAATTTTGGAAGATCTTAGGTATGGTTAGTTGTACAGATATTGTTAAGAGAAGGAAAAGTTTCAGAATAAGCCTTTACTAGAGCCACGATTTGAGTTGCACTGAGTTAATTTGTTTTTCGTGAGTATTTTTATTTAAGAAATATATACAAAATAAGAAACTCAAGCAGTATAAAAGGTTTGCAGGTAAGAAAATGTCTGCCTGCTTTCACATGTAGACTGAATTCTAAGCATTTTCCCTATACAAATGCATCTGTGTGTGTATTATTTTCTTCTCCGCTTATTAAAACTTTTTTTGGAAACAATTTTAGACTTATAGAAAAGTTGCTGAAATAGTTCAGAGTTCAAAGAAAGTGGTAACCTGTCATGTATATTGTTCTGCATCTTATTTTTTTTACCTAACATTATTTTGAAACTAGTTCCATATTCATGTACAGAGACCATTCCCATTTCTTGAAAAAGTTGAGGTAGAATGTAACTATAACTAAAATCATTATAATCATCTTTAAATATGTAATTCAGTGACATTGACTCCATTCACATTGTTGTACAACCAATGCCACCATTTATCTTTAGAACTTTTTTATCGTTCCACACTAAAACCTGTACCCATTAAATAGTTACTCCCATTATCCCCTACTTCCAACCCCTGGCAACCATTGTTCTACTTTCTGTCTCACTGAATTTGACTACTCTAGGTACTCCTATAAGTGGAATCATTTCGTATATATCCTATTATGTTTGATTGATTACACTTCATATAATGTTTTCATGTTTCACTTATGCTATAGCATGTGTCAGAATTAATTCTTTTTAATACCCTAATATTCCGTTAATGGATGTGTCATCATTTATTAGTACATTTGCTCTTAATAGGCATTTAGAATGTTTCCTGTTACTTGTGATTACAGACAGTGATGTGGTAGATTTTTTGTGCGTTTATCCAAATATGGACACAGTATATCTGTCAGATAAATTTCTAGAAGTGGAGTTGTTGAAAGAAAGGATGTATTATTATTATAAATATTTATAGTTACTTCCAGATTTCTCTTCAAAAAGACTGTACCAGTATTCTTCCACTGACAACATAAAAACCTTTACAACAGAGTCTTCCAGCAATTACTATCAGAATCATGTGTGATTTTAAGTTTGGCTTTTGAGGTTTGTTATTCCTAGCAGTCTGTTAAGTACCAGCTGTCACCTTTAATTAATTTGAGCCATCAGAGGCCAGGAAGTGATTTTTAATATAAATATTTAATTTTGCTAGATTTTCAACTTACGCTTTTTTTTTTTTAGGTCCTAGCCATAAATATCTTGGGTCGCTTCTTACTTAACAACGACAAGAATATTAGGTATGTTAACTTAAAAACTGTCTTGTATTTTGGTATTAATAAACTCAACTTTTGCAAGAGTGACTTTCCTGAAGATTATCTGTATGTTGAGAAATACACATGTATTAAGTGACTCTGGATTTTTATTTTTAGTCTGGTTGTAAAGCGACCTTTTGGTAAAGAATTTGAAAAAGTTGCCTTGTGGCTTAAATTTAATACTCACTTATACTGTAAATCAGGAACCAAATAGCATTTTCTGTGAAGGACCACATGGTGATTGTTTTAGGCTGAATGGGCCTTGTGGCATGAAAGTCAAACTATGTAAATGACAAGTATGACTGTGTTCTGATAAAAACTGATTCATGAAACTAGATTGTAAGAGCCTGGATTTTTGTAGGTAGGTTGTAGCTTGCTGACCGCTGTCTAAATGAGTAAGAAAATCACAACATTAAAAAAATACAGTATTTCAGGTTGCAAATTTACAATGTCTTTGTACATTCCAATTAGTAGAATTAAAAATAGATGAATTTATTGGTGTTACCTTTTACTGTATTACTTTTCTATGTGGCAGTATATCCTGCTTGTCTTTCTCTTTTAATCAGAAAAAGTTTTCTTTCTTAACATGTTAAGCATGAAAAAATGGATAAATACTTATTGGAGTACCCTGAATTATTTTTTTCCTTCCAAAAGAATTTTTAAATATTTGAATCTTAAATTCAAATTTATGTAGAGACCATTTTAGGATCAGTATCAAATAGAGCAGAGAGACTAAAAATGGCAAAATTGAAATAATTTCCTTTTGCATTTTGGGGTGAAGGCCTGACAAGGTAAACTATATCCTTATTTTGTTGTACTGTTTGCAAGAGTTTGAGAGAATTGAGTCACTTTTTGAAGCTTAAATGGACTTGGTTATAAATGCCAGTCTAAGTCCAAGGCTTTTCCTGCTTGCCCCACTTTAGGTAATAGTGTCTCTTTTACCTTTAAAATATTACCATTATATGCATATCTATCTTTGAATTTAAATTTCTTTAAAATATTTAAAAATATATGCTTTCCCTTTGTCCTTAGACATTTTTTGTCATTATTTAGGCACAGGAGAACCGTCCTGAATTTTACATTTTAATTCTGTTCTTCTGCAATTTTGTTCATCTAGATATGTAGCGCTGACATCTTTGTTGAAGACAGTGCAGACAGATCACAATGCGGTGCAGAGGCACAGAAGCACAATTGTGGACTGTCTGAAAGATTTGGATGTCTCAATAAAACGGTAACAGATTATTGATTTCTCTCACTCTCTCTTGCCCTCCTCCCAGTAATGTTGTAATAGCTTTGAGAGTGAGAATGTTCACATTTATATATTCAGTTACTGTTTTTACAGATGAATTTTACAGATGAATTCTGTAGAGTAAATTCTTTTTTGGGAAGAAATCCCACTTAGAAGTTGAGGTCAACTGAGGAGGCCAATAAGAAATACTTAAATGCACAGCGAATTTGTCCTTGGTTCTTTGATTACTAAATAAGGTACATATAACTGGGTAAAAGTTTACTTGCCAGAGGTACTGTGTTTTGTGTGCTGGAGGATGAAAATAAGGAGTGATCCATCGGCTAAGTGTCTCATCACAATGCTGAAACTCAAATTGCTGACAGCACGCACTTTCTCACAGTACTTATGCCCCATGATATTAGAAGTAGCTGTTTTTCTTAGAACAGTGCATTTAGGGGTGACTGGTAGGCAGCAGATAGCACTTTCAGAAGGCATATGTTTTTTACCTTGATGGAGTAACTCTACCAGTTCTCCTCTTAGAAAAACTGTAGATGATTGTAAAACCTAACTGTAGTTGGCCTCGGTAAAAGTTTGGTTGTATTTTCAAATTCAGAACAAATTTGATTGAAAATGTTCTCTGAAGTCCTCCTTTCCTTACACTGATCTGACTTTCCTGCTTGCCTTATTGTTTGCTTTTGTGCTTGTATGAGTCTCTGGAGAATAGTCTTCACTTATTAACCCCCAAAATAGCTGTTGCTTCTGGCTCTCTAATGTAACTGCTGAATTTATTCAGAAACAAGTTAGAAGTTTATTTAATAAAAGTTGATTTTTTTTGAGTCCAGAATATAAACTGTGATACCCATTTCTGCTTTGCTTATTCATATGCATAAAACTACATTTAAAAGAGTACCTATGCCCATAGAAGACCTGCACATAGATGTTTATAGCAGCTCTATTTCATAATTGCCAAAACTTAGAAGTAGGTGAATGGATAAATAAATGTTGGTATAGCCAAACGGTGTTTGGAGCTAAAAAATAAATGACTCATCAAGCCATGAAAAGTCATGGAGGAAGCTTAAATGCAAATCACTAAGTGTAGGAAGCCAGTCAGAAAAGGCTACCTTTTATATGATCCTACTATGACATTCTGGAAAACATAAAACTGAAAAAAGTCAGTCACATGTTGTTAAAAAGGAGGGAAGGATAGGCAGAACCCAGTATTTTTAGGCAGTGAAATTATTGTGTATAATACTGTTGTAGATGATATTATATAATGTCATCTCTTATCTAATGTACAACACCAAGAGTGACTCTGATGTAACCATGGTCTTTGGGTAACAATATTGTGTCAGTATAGGTTCTTTAGTTGTAACAAATGTACCATTATAATGGAGGATGTTGATAAGGATTCAGGGGATGTCACTGTACTTTGTGGGGTTAGAGACTATATGGCAGTCTCTACTTTCTGCTCAGTTCTGCTGTGAATATGAAACTGTTCTAAAAAACTAAAGTGTTAAAAATGAAAATAAAAAAAAGGTCTGTAACCATTCACTTAAACATTTATTGATATTGAGTTCCTTTTATTTGCAGAGAACAGGTACTAAATGCTGGGACAATCTAAAGATAAGACCTCAGTACCATCTGCGTAGAGATTGGCAAAGGATTTACAAGCACCCTCTCATTTGGTTCTTAAAGTAAGCCAATGAGAGGGTCTAGGCAGTTATGTCTACCGCCAATGAACACTTTATTTAAGAAATGAAAATATAATCCCAAAGGAATCTACAGCTTGCTGTAAACCTTACTCAGGACATACCTAGAAATAGAAATCAGGCCTTCTCACTTCTATTGTAAATCCTGCTCATAACTCGACTTAACATTTCAAAGTAAAACCTGTGTCTCCTTGACTGGCTGTGTGATAAACAGCAAGAGCTCGAATTCTGGAGCCAGCATGTCACATTTCTAATCTTGGTTCTGTTTTTAATAAATTTGATCTAGTTACTTAGCTTTTCAGTGCCTCAGTTATCCCATGTAAAATGGATGAGCCCCCATTTCATATGGTTATGCAAGGTTAATTGGATTAATTTAAAGAACTATATAATAATTAGCTATTATTGTATATCTGTGAGGATCAAATTTTTGTTGCTTATGTATATTTTTTATTATTTTTAAAGATTTATTTATTTATGCATACAAGCTGGGGTGTAGGCCAGAGGTGTGGGGCGGTGAGAGGACTCACCAGAGACAGAGTGGGGAGCAGAACAGGCAGAGTGATGGAAGTACACTGCTGAGGGGAGCAGCGGGCGAGGCAGGAGAGATCTTCTGCACCATGTGGGAATCTTCCCAGCCGGGTATCGAACTCATGCCACAATGGCTGCCAACAGCTCCACAGCACTGTGCTTAACCCAGTGTGCCACTAGGGAGGCCCCTATAGATATATTATAAATTTTTAGCTAAGATAAAAGTATTTTCATACTTTGGCATTTTGAAGGTCCGCTGTATACAACATTTGAAAATATTGACCAAATATGAAAAGAAACATAGTGGTAATCTTACAACTTTTATGTAAAACATTTCTATTTTTGCCTTGTTTGCCAGATTTGATGGCAGTTATGGACATGTGCCCTCATAGCACAGCTCCTTTTTCCTTTTTATAGACCTCGTTTTCCTTTAAGTTTTTTCCCTCCAGATTTACTGAGTATGATTAAGGTATACAGTGTATTGATTTGATAATTATATATTGTAAAGTGATTATCACTATAGCTTTAGTTAGCATCTGCATCCTATTATATAATTTTTTATTTCTTTTTTGTGGTGAACACGTTTGAAATCTACTTTCTTGGCAACTTTCAAGCATGTACCACAGTGTTGCTAACTGTGATCACCATCCTGTTCGTTAGACTGCGAATTCATTCCCCTTCTGTCTGGAAATTTGTACCCTTTGACCAACATCTCCACTCTTTCTCTCAGGCCCTACTAACCACCACTCTAGCCTGTGTTTCTTTGCATTCGGCTTTTTTAGATTCCACACATAAGTGTATCACATAAGTGATACCATACAGTATTTGTGTTTCTCTGACTTATTTCACTTAGCATAATTCCCTCAAGGTTTGTTTTATTCTAATTTCTATATGCCCTTTGATGTAAACTATGTTATTTTATCTTTGGACAGAGTGGATATAATCAAAGGAGAGTATGGTGACTTTTACATATTTAAGGACTAAAGCAGAGAGATATTAATCATTGGGTAATAATTTTATCGCCTTTCTTTTTTGAGTCTTTCCAGTATTCTAAATTTCAACTTCATAGAGTAGAATATTAAACCCAAACTACATATTTGGTCATTAGTAGTATGGTTCCTAGGGATTTTTGAAGATTTGTTTTGAATGAAGATTCAAAATATTAAAACTGACTTTGATGAACAGTAACACATGTGCCAGTTGGTACTCAGAGAGAACACACTTGGGTCATTGTTTCATAACTATCTTCTTTATTTTCCCCCCTGCAAGGCGTGCAATGGAATTGAGTTTTGCCCTGGTGAATGGGAATAACATCCGAGGCATGATGAAAGAATTACTTTATTTCCTGGATTCATGTGAGCCAGAATTTAAGGCAGACTGTGCATCTGGAATCTTTCTTGCTGCAGAAAAGTAAGATCTGCTTTTTACCTTTGTTGGTAAAGAAGCTTGCAACTTTTGAATGTATCTTTAGAACATGGGGAAATGCTGTAAATATGTTTAGAACGTACATATTTCGAGCTCCTGACTAGAAATTACTTTTGAGGATATTCTAGTCAGCATTTAAGTACGCCCAGCAAAAACAAATTTCCATTTTTATAAAATCTTCTCCTGTATCTGTTTTTTAACCTCTCATCTGTGATCCTCTTCAAATGAAGAGAATAGGGAATTTATAGCATCTGAATTGTGAATTTATGTAAAACCTTCAGGAAGAAGTATCTCAAAATATTGTTCTTCTTTCTGCGATGAATTAAGGAAATGTGCTCTTGTTCCTTGAGTGGCTTGAGTCATGGGACAGTCTCTTTTCTTCTTTCTTCCCTATCTTCTTCCCCCCCCCCCCTACTTTATGAATTCTTTTCTGAAAAATTGGAGAGAGTCTCATTTCTTAGCTCAGCAGCTCCTGTTGGTGTGTTATGTGAAACATTGATGTTTTACTTACTATGTACCATTTCATCACCCTTTGAGATGGGGATCTTTATTAGATTTGAAGGTGTAATGTATCCAAATATACTGGTGAAGCTAATATTACTGTAGGAATTTTGAATGTCAATGAGCACAGTCTAGTTTACAGGTTCCAATTTTTTACTTGGTGCCATTTTTTTCTCAGGTATGCACCCTCCAAACGGTGGCATATAGACACAATTATGCGTGTTCTCACAACGGTAAGTAGCTTTTTTTGGTCAACATAGACAAGTGCTGGATTAGCTGATTAATAGACAACGGCCCTTATTACCATGAGACTTATGTTCTAGTGGGGAGATAGGAAATTCACAGGGAAACTGTCCTATACTTCAGGCAGGGGAAAATGCTATGAGTAGTACTAAAGCAGCATGGGGGCTATAATGATGACAGGTAAGGAAGGGATATGGGGGCAGTGGGCCAAATATTTTAGGTAGAGCAGTCAGGGCCCATTACTCAGAGGAGGTAATATTTGAATGAGGAGCTTTGTAAAGATTTGGGGGATGAATAAAACTAATCTGAGGGAAAAGCAAATGCTGCAAAATCCTTAGGTAGCAACAAGCTTGGCCTCCTTGGAGACAAGAAAGCAGAGGGAAAGCGGCAGCAAATGGTAGGGGCTAGGTTTTATGTGATTTTGCAGGAGACTGGATTTTATTTTGAATATGATTGGAAGCCATTGGAGAATTTTGAATGACTAAATATATTTTGGAATTAAAATCATAGTTTTATAAGGTGTTCTTTCTATGCTCTTTTTCCAGAATTTGAGCACTTCTCTGTTTATCATTTAGTTAAAGGACAGGGATTAGAGATTTTGGAGTAAAAATGAAAGTGTGGTGGCATACAAAGATTTAACCATGTCTGATTTTGTGACCAGAAATAAATGCCATAAAGAAAAACATTCACAAATTTGACCACATTAAAATTGAACATTTGTGTAGCAAAAAGGAAAAATTCCACTAAGTTAAAAGACAGCTGGGTGAAACATTGTAACGTGTGCCAGGGTAAAATGTTTTAAATCTATAAATAACATACAGTTAATAGGAAAAATTAAGCACGCTAATGGAAATAATTGACATTTGAACAGCTAATATCCAAGAGAAGAAATGACTAGTTAAAATCGAAAAATTACCCTTATTAGTAAAGTAGCAGTAAGTAAAATAAAAGTGAAGTGTATTTTTTCACTTATACTTTTTAATTTAATTCGTAGTGTTAGAAAGTAGAGAAACAGGGCCTTCCTGGTGGCGCAGGGGTTAAAGTCTCAGCGTCCTCAAGCTATCCCCAGCCGCTGTGGCTTGAGTTTGATTGGACCAGGGAGCTAATGCACATAGCATGGCAGACCTCTCCTGTCTTGCCTGCTGCTCCCCTCAGCAGTATATGTCAGTATATCTGCCTGTTCTGCTCCCCATTCTGTCTCTGGTAAATCCTCTCCCCCTACCACTTCTGGCCTAGACCCCAGGTTTTGTATGCATAAATAAATGAAAATAAATCTTAAAAAGAAAGAAACAGGCAGCACTCTTCACTTCATGTGAGTATAAAATGGTGCCATCTTTCCAGAGTACAATATATAGCAAAGACTTTGTTTATGTCTTTTAGTTCATCGATTCAAGTTTTAGAACTTTATTCTTAGAAAAAAAATAAAAGAACAAGTGTACAAAAATGTATATAGAGGGATGTATATATGAAATATCCTGATCGTAATAGGGGAAAACCGAAAACAACTAGAAGTTTCAAAATGAGCAAGGGTTAAGTAAATTATGAAACATCTGTAGGAGGGAATGATGCCGTTAAAATGTTTATGTAGTTTGTTGCTATGAAATTCTGTCTGTGATATACTTTTCTAGTTTCTGTAGAATGAATTAATTTTAAAAGGTTAAAAGTTAATACATGTCTTTAATAATAGGTAAAATTTTATTCCCACAGAAGATATAAAAACACATGTTTTTAGTTTTTTCTAAGACTTCAAAGAAGGGAAAAATAGAATTCCTGAACATAGTGTTCATCAAAATTCACAACCAGTTTTCAAAATGCTCTTTTCGTTTTTGACTGGATTGTCTCATTATGATCATATGGTCTTTCTTTTCAACTTGTTGATGTACTAGATTATATTACTTGATTTTTTAATATTAAACCACCCTTCTATATCTGGGGTAAATCCCACATGGTTGTGGTATAGAACTCCTTTAATTGTTGTATTTGATTTGCTAATATTTTAAAAGGATTTTTGCATATATGTTCATGGGAGATTTTGTATAGTTTTCCTATAATGTCTTCTTTTACCCATTTATTATTTAGTAGTGTTGTTTAATCACCAAATATTTTGGGATTTCTCAGCTATCTTTGTGTTACTGATTTTTAGTTTAATTTTATATGATTTATACTCTTTTTAAGTTTTCTTGTGTGGTTTAGAATGTGTTCTGACTGTTACATGTGAACTTTAGAAAAATGTGTATCCTGCTGTTTTTGGATGATGTGATTATGTGTCAATTAGGTCATATTGATATTTTCTCTTTTTTTATTTTGATACTTTCTCCCATTAGGGAAGAATGTGACATCGCAAATTACCTGATTTTTTTTCATTTCCTCATCTTTCCTTTTTGACTAGACTTATCCCTCTGTCTTTGTTTCTCTTAACAGGATGTCCTAGTCACCTAGAATTTTTTTCTTTTTCATTTTCTTTTCCAATGTATACGTGGTTAGGTCTGGTCTCAGTTTTGTAAATCAGATCCACAGTCTGTCTAGTAACAGGAGATTTACCAGGTGGGCTGAGATTAGGCGTAGGTTCCGCTCTTTTTTATGGCTTATGCAGTCTGGTTATCATAATGCTTTTATTAAATCCAAGATTTAGTTTCCTCAGAGATTAAATAGCTTTTCTTTTGTTCCATAGTTGCAAATAGTATCTCAGATTCCACAAGTGAAGAGGACATTAAAGAGACAAAGTTAAAAAAAGAAAGTGAATAATTCAGTACAAACTATTGCCCATTCCTGAGACTAATGATTGGTTCTGTAATAGTTATAAACTGTTTTTTAAAAGACAGTGTGATGTTTTAGACAAACTCAGGCTTTTTAAAAAGTTACCATTTCTTTTTTTTTTAAGATTTATTTATTTATACATACAAGCTGGGGCACAGACCAGAGGTGTGGGGCGGCGAGAGGGTACACCAGAGACAGAGGGGGGAGCAGAACAGGCAGATCAGAAATACACTGCTGAGGGGAGCAGCGGGCGAGGCAGGAGAGGTCTGCCGCGCCATGTGGGAATCTCCCCGGCCGGGCGTCGAACTCGCATTGCGCGCTTCCGACAGCTCCACAGCGCAGCGCTCAACCGCCGCGCCACCAGGAAGGCCCAAAAAAAAAGTTACCATTTCTTGCTTATTTAAATGCTCTTTTAATATACACTCACTCTCCTTTCTATCCCTTGAGAGCATTACTACTTTAGCCAGCTGGTGGGATTTGAACACCGTTTTTTGTGGAGTTGTGGGAAGGGAGAGATGTTTTCAATTAGTTCCCTGAGTGTACTTCTTACACTTCTGAAAGTTTAGTCTGTTTCAAATAGAGAAGATATTCCTTGAAACTTAAATCTTTATATTTTACCTTTACTTTGAACAGAAAAGATTTTGATTTTTATAAAATTTTACGACTTAGAATATTCATTTATATAAGTAAGATGTTGAGGTTTGAACTGGTCATCAATCTGAGAATTGGAAGGAATGTTGTCACTGAGGGTGTTTTGTGGTAGTCTCCTTTTAACAACAGCAGCCACAGGTAATATTTACTGTGTGTTTTTAGGGGGTAACTGTCTGCATTTCCTTTTAGGCAGGAAGCTATGTTCGTGATGATGCAGTCCCCAACTTGATCCAGTTAATAACTAATAGTGTGGAGATGCATGCCTACACTGTCCAGCGCTTGTACAAAGCAATTCTTGGTGATTATTCTCAAGTAAGTAATTAATTTGTTTGTCTTTTACTTTAGGGGGGAAATAACCTTTTATTTTGTGTGTGTGTGTTCTTATAACTAAGAACTGTACCTGCTTTGACCTTCGATTAGATGAACTGTGATTTGCATTCATTCTTTTGACTGTGTATGGTACCTTTTTTGACAGCAACCTTTGGTACAAGTAGCTGCATGGTGTATTGGTGAATATGGAGATCTTCTTGTGTCTGGCCAATGTGAAGAGGAGGAGCCGATTCAGGTACATCTTGTGGCTCTTTATTTTGTGGGAGAGCTAGTGTTTTGGGTTAAAAGATGGTAATATTGAATGAGGAGGTGATGCTGCTTTTTGAAAGCTATTTAAAGAATTATCACTAGAATTATATTGGAAAACATACCCATTTTTGAGAGGAAATTTAATGGACCAGTTTTAAACCACCATAGGACCTATTTCCCACTCCATTGAACTGAATTATATTATCTCATGTGTGTGTGAGATTTCACTTTTCCTGCTAATAAACAAAAAAAATGAGATATGTTTACATTTGTTCGTTAAAGAACGGGCTTTAGGAGAAATCTATGGATCCTTTCCTTTTCTTCCTCTCCTGTTTCATAAAGCTCCATCATGCCTTTCAGTCCTCTGGGATTTTTCTCTCTTTTTTTTAAACCTCATTTCTACCTGTTTCTGATTGATGGATCAGCTTGGGCAGTTACCTTGACAAAGCATAGATTACGTTAGAGTGATGGTACTGTTGTTTTTCTGTGGCATCCTGTGACTTGTTAGCAGATTTAGATATGTAATTGGTAAATTCATTTTGTCTTGTCTTTGCTTTCTCCCCAGGTAACAGAAGATGAAGTGTTGGATATTTTAGAAAGTGTCCTAATCTCTAATATGTCTACTTCTGTGACTCGAGGTTATGCCCTCACTGCCATTATGAAGCTTTCTACTCGATTCACCTGTACTGTAAAGTGAGTATGGAGAAAGTAGGGTGAAAGAGTTGTTTTGTAATTTTAGCATGGAAATTTTCAAGCAGAGCAAAAGTAGAGAGAATAATCAAATTAATTGCACTGATTATTCCACATCATCGGTTTGTGGTTAATCCCCATTTCATTTACACTTTGCTCCTTCTTCCCCATCATTGATTTCTTTGAAGGTAAAAAGTTATGTTTTAAAAACTGTATTTCTAACTTCTTTTTTAAAGTAGAGAAGTTACCTCCCCATGAAAGGATTCTGGTGTTACAATATTTTGAGATGTCTAAATAGGAGAAAATCATGAGGGTTTTGTTGCTTAAGTATTCAAATTCAGTTCTTTACTATTTTGAATAAAAGTCAGTTCTTGGATCAGCATCCCAGTAAACTTAGTTTTCTTAGACTTTCTGCTTTGCTTTGTAACACAAGGCTTGTGAAAAATATTTTTGGTTCACTCTTTAAATGGTGAGCTAGAATTTATTGAGAAAAGTCAGGTGTTATGACCCTTTTGTTGATAGGAGCTTATTTTAAGTTATCAAAGAAGAGAATGAAGTTTTTTTTGTAATAAAATGATAACTGGTGCTTTTGTCTAACAAACTTTAGTATATGGACTATTTAAGAGACAACAATTGTATTATGGTTAGAATAAGTATAATGGTGAATGGTTGGTGATGTTGAGGTACATGTTGGATGAATAAAGATATAGGAAAAATTTTATTTTTTGAAAAATTAAAGATAAGGGTACATATTTAAAAATTTTAACCAGAAAGCTCTGGTTGAAACAGCATTTTCTCTGCTTATTTATGAATTTTCTTTTGGTTTTCTGAACTCGTTTATCGTTTTATTCCAAAGCCGAATTAAGAAAGTGGTTTCCATCTATGGAAGCAGCATTGACGTGGAGCTCCAGCAGAGGGCAGTAGAATATAATGCACTTTTTAAGAAATATGACCATATGAGGTAAGTGAGAGAAGTGAAGGAATGCCTTTTAGCATCCTGAGCAAATTGTCATGGTAATCCATAAAGGATACTTACTTCTTGTGCTTTATTAACTGACTTCACCACTCAATTTAGTTCTGATTGCTTGACTGCTTCTGTTTTGTCCTTCTGTTCTGCCTAGCCTATATTGAAATACATTAACTGTGTTCTTCCCCTTCTCTCCTTTTGTTTTGGAAAATTTGCTTCATTTTCCATTTTATTTGATTACTCAGTAGGAATTGTATTTTTTAAAGAGAATCTCATTCAAATACCATTACTATTAACATTTTGGTGCATGTCACTTGCCTCCAGCTATTATGCATCATTTCCTTGATTAGAGTCTAAAACCTACTAATTTACTTTTCTGCTACTCCAATCACTGAGAAATCTCAGTCTCTTCAGGATTTAGGGGACAGTTTTGTCCATTCAAGGTTACTTGCCAGTCCTTAATCCAAATGGGAATTTAGGTCTTGTATTCTTGTAATCTGCCCTCCTTTTTAGTGTGTATATTAGGAGGTTGAAAGGAGTGATAACTCTCCATTTTTGGCTCCATTATAGATAGTGATAGTTTTGGGTAGGGAATCTAGGTTAACTGCCTAGAATTTAACCACTTCAGATTCTTCCAGGTCTGCCCTGCTTGAGAGAATGCCAGTCATGGAAAAAGTGACCACAAATGGCCCTACTGAAATTGTGCAGACAAATGGAGAGACAGAACCAGCTCCGTTAGAGACCAAGCCACCACCCTCTGGGCCACAGCCTACCAGCCAGGTAGCCTTTCACTTGCTTATCCAGGGTTCCTGATGACCTTACAGTTCCTCTAACATAGTTCTAATCTGGTTCCCTTCAGTGTTCCTAGTTGAATTGATGTTTCTCTTCCTTATTTGTATGTATTGGGAAAATTTTCCATTAGATATAGATTAGATAAATGACTAATGAATTGAGATATTATTTCCTTGTTTAGGCCAGTGATTTATTGGATTTGTTGGGAGGAAATGACCTAACACCTGTTATTCCAACTGCACCTACAAGCAAACCAGCTTCTGCTGGTGGAGAACTTCTTGATTTGTTGGGAGACATCAACCTTACAGGTGAGGCCAGACAGGAGTTATTTAATGCTTGGATTGGGATAAAAGACCTTGGGGAAAAACTACACTGACTTTCTAGCGCGTCAGTCAACTGGAGATAGAAGTGGTAAAGTGAGAAAGAGGAATAGAATCTCAAAGATTGTTTTCCAGCTTCAGCATCCTCCCAGAGTTACGTTTCCATGCCTTAACAAAATTTCAAAATGTTACTTGTCATGTACTTTGGAGTCCTTCTCAGACAATTTCAAATCCTCAGATGCCAAAATAAAAACAACTCCGTAGTTATTATAAAACTTAGTGTGTAGATGATACTCTTCTAAACATATTAGCATTTCCGTAGTACATAGTACTATTTATAACTATAATTTTAAGTGGTTATCTAAGCTCATCTAGACTTTTCCATTATTTACTCAATTCATTACTATTGGGCATTTTGTGTGTTTCTAGTTTTTTCTTACAACTAACACCTTAACAGATAACTTCATTATATCAGTTTTTCCTTATTTTGAATTGCTTTCTTGGGCTAAGTAACTTAGTCTTTCTGAATCTGTTTAAAATAGGGTGTTAAATACTTAGCTCACAGAGTATTTATAAGGAAAGTGCATGCATGACATATAGTAGGCACTTTGTAAATCATAAATGTTGTTTACCTTTTCTTCAGTGTATATGGCTTCCAGTTTTGTTGTACAATCCTAAGTATCATATATTACCATTTTTGAAAAGCCTGAGCAGGTGAAGGATTGGCCTATTATCTTAATTTTTATTTCTAATCACAGGGAATGTTTTAATATTTATTTATTTATTTGCATTATACATGCATTTCCTTTTTGTGTGTTCCTTTTGTATCCTTAACACGTTTGTCATGGGGTCTTTTTTTTTTTTTTTTTTTTTTTTTTTTTTTTTTTTTTTTTTTTTTTTTTTTTTTTTTTTTTTTTTTTTTTTTAAGATTTATTTTTTTTTATTTTTTATACATACAAGCTGGGGTACAGGCCAGAGGCGTGGGGCGGCGAGAGGGTTCACCAGGAACAGAGTGGGAAGCAGCACAGGCAGATCAGAAACACACTGCTGAGGGGAGCAGCGGGCGAGGCAGGAGAGGTCTGCCACGCCATGTGGGATTCTCCCCGGCCGGGCGTCGAACTCGC
>PVIJ01013715.1:18370-44027 GCA_004024925.1 Scalopus aquaticus | reverse complement strand
GGCCGGGGGGACAGGCCGGGGCGACAGGCCGGGGGCCAGGCCAGGGGGCACGGCAGCGTGGGCCCCACGGGTCTCTGCACGTTCTCTCCTCTCGTCGCCGCCCCCAGCCACTCTCCGCCGCTCGGGCCTCTGCGCCGCCGCCCCAGGTGCCCGCCCAGCCCAGGCGCGCCCACTCACACCCGCTCACACACCCCAGGCGTCCGCCGGAGGCCGCTGCCCGCCCAGCTCCGGAGCTCCTGCATCCAGGCGCGGGGAAGCCGGAGCCGCGGGCAAGGCCAGCGTCTCGCCCGCCCACAGACGACGCTGACTTGCAGGGCAAGGACCACGGTGCGCCTGGACGTCCTGAGCTGAAGGTGGGGCGCTGACCCCCGCCAGCGCGGGTGAGGCGGGGGCCGGGGGCGCAGGGAAAACGGGCGCGGCGCGGGCAGGCGTGGTGCTCGAGGGGCAGAGCCCGAGCGCCTGACGTGGACACGTGCAGCTGCGGGCTCGGCCGGGCTGCGTGCGAGGGGCTCAGCACAGCCAGGCCAGCTCGCGGTGGGCAGGCCGGGCGCCAGGGACCGAGGGCGGCCTGGGGCCGGGGGCTCGGGTCTGTCTCCGGCGTGTCCCGAGCCGGGCGAAGTGGGCGGCTTCCGAGGCCGAGCCGGTGTGCGGGGAGGGGCGGCCAAGGGCAAGGCGGGGTCAGCGGCGGGTCCTTCCGAGGCCTCCCCGGAGGCTGCCGGCCCATCTGTGTGTGTCCACCGCCTCCCCCACGCCCGCGCCTCCGACCCACTGGACCAGGCCGCACCTCTGTGAAGGCCGCTCTCCAGAAAGGCTCTGTTCTGTGGAACTGGGGGTCTTGGCTTCCTCATCTAAATGTTGGGGGGCACGTTCAACCTCCAGCTGCAGGCAGACCAGACCCCACCTGCGCTAAGTGTGGCCAGCGCGGGAACATGCTTCCTTTTATTTCCAATGTGAACGTTATTTACAGGCAAGATTCTTGGGAGAGCAGTTCAAGCTTCACGTAAGTGCTATTTTGAAGTCTTTCTCGCCGAGCGGGCTGCTGAGAAAACACCTACGTGACTGTTCCTGCCGGCCCCCGCGGCATTTTCCAGCTGGTTCTCTGGTCTGGCTTTGGCAGGACTGTCCACGTCCACAGATGCCCACAAGACAGACACACGGTCCCGTCTCAGGACGGCCCAGGCGTGGCGGGGACGCGGCTTCCCCGGGCGCGGCCATTCTGCACAGCTCTTCACTGCGGGTCTCGGAGGAATCGTGTTTGTTTGGGATGATTTGAAATCATCATTTTTATCTGACGCACTCGAGATAGGGGGAGGCCTATTCTACGGGCCAGAAGAACAAAGACACGCGGCGAACTCTGAAAGGCGGGCACGTTTGCTCCCAAAGAGAAGCTGCTGCCGCTGCCGCTCCGCGGCCCGCACGGCTGCGCACGCTCCGTTCCGGGATGTGGGGGTCCCCGAGCTTCCTCCAGGTGACCCCAGGCTAATCTCATGTCGTATTGATGCTTATAATATGAAAATGTCTATATTTTAGATTCCAGAACGGATGGCCTATGAATAATGTATCATATTTAATAAAACCAGACATTGCCTCATTAATGCCTCATCAAAAGTGGAATGGTTCTTTCTCTTAACTCCGGCGTTTTTGGGTCACGGACTCAATAAGATGGGGGGATAGGCTCACTCTGTCCGGACCGAAGGCATTTATAACCCAGCGAATCCCAGGGCTAATTTTTGGAAGTTTTAATTACTACTCAGACGAAGCTCGAAATAAAAACCTCCTGTGCTTATGAACCCACCCTCTTTGCAGGGGCGTTTCTGCCTCTGGTCACCACGGTGCCGAGGGGGACGCGAAGCCCTGAGGCTGCCGGACTTTCGCCAAAAGCACCCGGTCACTTAGGAAGAGGCAGCAGCGCTCTTGGGGACTCACGAGAGTTCTGGGGAGGGGTCATGGGGTCAAGAAAGAATGCCCGGGGGGAACCCCCGTTGGCCAGTGACACGGAGGGGCCGGCCCCACGCTCAAGCCCCGAGCCGCCTAGAACCGAGGGGCTCGGGAGCCGTCGACGGCGGAAGAGCCAGGCCTGTCGCTGCAGCCCCGGAACTCGCGCGCGCAGAGCTGGTCCGCGGGAAGCCGCCCACCGGCGCCGGTCTGCCCGCGCGCGCTCCTGCAGGATGAGCGTCGGCTCAGCGTCCCGGCCCGCAAGACCCCGCCTGCAGGGTCCCTCCGCCAGGGGCGCCCCGGGGCGAGGCCTCGCGCCTCCAGCCCCCTCCGCCCTCCCGTCTGCCTTCCGCGCCGGCGTGGTCCGAGGATGGGGTGTCCTCGAGACGTGGATGGGTGAAGCAGCGAGTCCCCGGAGACGGGCGGTCGCCAGCATCAAAGCAGCCGAGTCTGGGGTGACAGTAACTGGGGGGCAGCGCCAGCCCCAGGGTGCCAGGGACTCCCCACTCCAGGCACCGTGAAACTGTCCATTCATCCGAGCCGCTGGAGAGAACGTCAGACCCGCCCCGGCTGCACCGCTCTGGGCAAGCCCTCGGCTGTCACGGCCACCTGCAGAGGGCCTGAGCGCGCACCTCGCGCCGCCCCGCTGTGCCCTCCCGCGAGGGTCCGTGGCCTTTGGGGCACAGGCCCCCAGAGGCCCCGCTGTGCCGGTGCAGGCGCGTCCCTCCCGGCGCCTGGACAGTCCTGGCACCGCCTGGGCTCTGTCCCATCGCTGGACCGCCATGAGGGCAGAGGCCCGCCTCAGGTGTGTCTGGATTTGTGCCACCTGAAAAGGGACAGACTGTGGAAGAGGCTCTAGAAAGACGGACTGACCGGCTGACCGGGGGTAGCCAGGGAGGCGGCCAGCAGGGTGCAGCGGTGGTCCGGCCGGGGGCTAATTTTGGTCGATAGTCACCGCCGGGCGGAGCTTCAGGGAAGGCGGGGCCGCAGGGGGTCCTCCGGGAAACTCCCCGGCGTGAAGGCCACCCCAGCTGGGTGCCCCCCGGCCTCCATCTCTGCTCAAATTCTGAGACCAGGACGACGGCGTCACTCGCGCTTTGACTCGGGAAGCCCGTCTGCTGGCGAGGTGAAGCGGGCCGGGCCGGGGTGCACACCTGGGAGGAACAAGCCCCAGAAGCTGTCGGTGGCGCCGACAGGTGGTAGCTAAGAAGAAGCCGCGGCCAGGGAGGGAAACACAGCAGCTCCTCGCCGCTGCCCCTCAGTGCTGGGCCGGGAGCCCCATTTTTCTAAGTTTCTAGAGAAAACCGGGGCGGCCGGAGCCCATCGCCGGGAAGACGGCGACTCCCCAACCAAGGCGTAGCTGCGCCGGTGTTATTTTTGGCTCTGCTAATCTGCTGATTCTCTTATCTCCCATTCTGATTCCTCCCTGGCTCTTTCTCTCCCATTGCATTTTTCCTCCAAATTCTATTTATGAATCAATTTGTCCCAAGAATAAAGCAGCCCTTGCAAAAAACTGTTTTCAGTACACAAAGAATAGAAAGTACAAGCAAGTAAATCAAAGGTGATCCAATTAGTGATTTTTTTTTCTGGGACAGAAATATCGAGTCTTCATTTATTGTGGGAAAAAAGAGCAAACACCAGAATTAAAAAAGTCCAGTGTCCTCAGCCTCCTTTTTCAAGAGAGACGTGCAGAGGCGTTTGGAAGGTGGCTGGCCGCCGCGGCCGGGTGGGGGCCTTTGCAGCGGGGTTCTGCCAGGTCAGCCCCAGCAAGCGCCCCAGCTGATGCTCAGCAAGGCCCATCACACCACGCTGTCCAGAGGCCCCGCAAGTGGGGTTCTGGCTGCACCCCGGCTCTGGCACCCCTCCTTCGCACCACACGCCCTGGCCGTCTCCGCCCCTCCAGGCCAAGGGGCCTTCCCATTGTCACCCACTTACCCTCCGACCACAGCCGAGCGTCTAACTGAGCGCGAGTCTCTTCCTTGAGCTCTCCAGAGGCCCTCGGCCACTGCGCCCCTGCCAGCCCGCCCCGAAATCCGGCCCCTGCGCGGGCAGGCTGCAGCAGGGAGAGTCAGCTTCGGGTAAAGACGTTCAGATTCACTCCCAAACCGGCCCAGACGTTGGTGGGTAAAATGATTAAGGAAACGTGCCAGAAGACATTCGCTCCTTGATGGAATCACCTCGCTGAGGCGCTGAAACAGCCGATGCCGGCACAGGGCGTGGACCTGGCTTGTGGAGTTGAAATGCTCCTTCGAGGGGGCCGCGGCCCTGGACAGCGCCACCTGCAGGAAGCCCCCGCCCCAGCACCTCCGCGCGCGGGGCACTTAGGCTCAGCGCGGCTGTTTGCCAGATGTGAGTGAAGGGGGCACCAGGTAACCCCAGCACAGAAGAAATCATTACGGGTCTATAGACCTTGCGGGGTGATGAGGGCGGTGGAGCCCTTGAAGTCTGTGAGGATGAGGAAGGCAGGCGCTCAATATTCCAAGCAGAGAAATCAAAGAAAAATTCAAAAGACAAGAATATGCTTGCAGTGATGGGGGGTGGGGCAGCCCGTGTTCTCCCCACGCTGGCCTCATCTGTTTCTGTTAAGACTCAAAAACTAACATTCTCAAGGTGTAAATTTTGTCATTTGTCAGAAATATAATCCGATGCAAAGACGAAATATCTATTAAATACTATAACTTTATTGCAACTTGCGGAGATCGAGGCTATAAAACAGTTAAAACTGCAATGTTGGTCATGCATTGGGCGCAGATTCTTTATTTTCTCTTCCCAGATTCAACAAGAAAATTGCCCGTGACTCTGGGAAGGCTCGTGATGAATATTCATGTCCCGGCTTTATGGGCACCGTCCTTTATGAAATTTTATTTTAATCTTTTTGTGTGCAGCTCCAGTGCTTTAAGTAGCTGTGGAAATACTAAATCGCTGAGACCAGATGGTTGTCTGGAGGTAAAAGTTGGAGCTCAAGTGTGTGTAAATAAGACTTCTCAAGAAACCGTGTCTGGAGCCGAGAGAGGCGCGTTAAACGCGGGCTGGGAGGGGCCTGGGACGCGGCACCGGTGGGCGCAGGAGGGCGCCCGGGGCTGGGCACACGGCGGACGGGGACATCGGGCGACCGCTGCCCTCCAGGCGACAGCAGGGTGCTGCGCCCTGAAGGCGGGAAGACGCCCACGGCCCGCTCCCGCTGGGGAACCTGCGTCGCTCTGCAGCGCGGAGAGTTGCGTCCCGCGAGCCCGGGACGCTTCACAGCACAGCGACCTGGAGACGCACAGACATTTGCAGAGGCGCGTGAACGTCAAGGCTGGACACGGACCAGCGGGGCGCAGAGTCCGGACGTGCGCTTGGCGATCCCTGACGCGCGAGCACTTCGCAGGGCCCCGCGGCGTCCGGCGCAGCAGGTGGGTCTGTCCCGAGAGGCGGGGGGCGGGGGGGGGGGGCTGCGCTCACCTGAAGGCTCCACGAGCTCGGGGATCCCGCCCCACACGGCGCCCCAAGGCTGCCGGCCACGGCAGGGCGCAGGTCCCCGAGGCATGGCCCCGAGTGACTTGGCAGCCGGGCTGCCGCCCCCGAAGGACCTGGTCCAAGCTGCGCAGGCTCCGCGCCCCACTCGCCACCGCGGCCTCCGCCTGCTGCTCCGGGGCGTGGGCTGCGGGGTGGTGTCGCCACCAGACAGGGCGGCGTCCGCCAGAGATGCCCTGGGAGGGCCCTCCCGGACGCCAGCCAAGGTCCAGCAGGAGCCAAGGCCCAGACGTGGACACGTCAAACTACTCGGCGGAGCAGCCACGAGCCAAAGACCGCGAAGGGCGCTCCAGGCGGCGGCCGGCTCCGCGCGCTTCTTCCTGGGCCCCGGAACCGGGTTCCTTCCGCTGCTTTTTTCCCCACTGCCCAGGGGATTTTATTTTATCTTATTTTTCGCTGCAGTAACATTGGCTACGACATCGTACATGATTTAGAGGGGAAGGCGCCTCCTCCAGGGGCGTGTCACCCCTTCACCCCCCACCCCAGGGCCCGCAGCCTTGAGAATGGTCCCATACCAAGGCCAGGAGCAGCAAGAGCGCGGAGGGGTGGAGGGAAAGGACCTTCGTCCCCCAGGGGAGTTGCAGCCTGGCCCAGCCCCTGTGGAAACAGGAGCCCCAAAATAGCGCACGTTCATCCTGCTGCCACCCAGCGGCTCCACGCATCTGCTCGGAGGGGCAAAGACTCGGATTGGCAGGGACACCTGCTCCCCGGGCCCACACAGCCGCGCTGCGGGGCCGCCCCGTGCCCAAGGCCAGCGGGGGGCAGGGAGACATGGCCTCTGCCCCACTCGTGCTCTCGATGACACTCCATGGCCCTCCATGTGATGTCTCAGGCCCCACAACCGTCCCCAGCAAGATCCAGGCTCTGCCCTTCGGCCTTGCCCTCCCTGCCTGCCCAGGCTGCCGGCCCTCGTCCTCCAGAACGGCTCCTCTGCCTGTGTCAGGCCTCGTGCGCAGCTCTGCTTTCTGCCTTTCCTTAAGATGCCCTTGGAAGTCCCCGCGGGCATCTCCGCCGCCACCTGCAGCCGTCTCTGCTGGCAGTGCTCCTCACAGCCCGCGCCGCAGGCACCCTCGGTGTCTGCCTGCCGATCCCGAAGCCTCTCCTGCTCTGCCAGAACTGAGCGCAAACACCTGTGACCTCCAAGTGCCTTTGCTTCTGCTTCCGCCCACAGAAATCTGGTCTGTAGTTAATTTTAATTCAAAACCCACTTGAAATCTGTCTCTTCCTTTTCATCCCCGTTGATCAAATGTCTCTCTCGCCAAGAGGATCCCAGTGGGCCCCACCGGCCCACCAGAGACTAGTCACACTCCAATCCGTCTTCTGAAATGCCCCCAGAAGGGATTTTTCCAAAAATCCACATTGAGCTGGCGTTGCCTCCGGAAGCCTTTTAATATTCCAGATTGCGATAGAGATCACTCTGGAACCTTCTGGCCTAACGGATGTTCCCCACCATCAGGACCCGATTCATTCAAATTTCCTGTCCAAACATTTGTCCTCGGCTCCTGCACAGGCCCTCTCAGCTGCTGAACTGCATAGGTGTGCACACAAGCACACAATCATGCAAGACATGCATTTATAGAACACACAACACACATGTGCTTAAATGCGTCTCAATAAGGAAAGTGCCCGTATATACACACACCCACGCATACACGTGGACACACGTGGGTCCTTATGCGTGGATGTATATGAGTGTTCTGATTTTTTTCAGGCTCTGACACATTTTTTTATAAAGATTTATTTATTTTTGCATGCAAGCTGGGGTGCAGGCCAGAGGCGTGGGGTGGCAAGAGGGTTCACCAGAGACAGAGGGGGGAGCAGAACAGGCAGATCAGAAACACACTGCTGAGGGGAGCAGCGGGCGAGGCAGGAGAGGTCTGCCGCGCCATCTGACATATTTTCATTGACCAAATATTTGTGGGTCACTTACTGCCCCCTGAGGCCATGTCCAGGGGCTCAGGCTCCGTCGGGGGACATAACCCTTCCTCCCTGGGGCATGCTCTCTGTGGAACACACACAAGAACAGAACGAGGTAACTGCTCTAGAATGGCAGACGGGAGTACGAGGCACGGAGCAAACAGGCGGGTGGCGAGGGCAGGACTGCCAGGGCTGAGGCTGCGCGTCGCCGCCACACAGATCCCCTTACAGTACGCGACAGCCCTTCGCTGCGAAAGGGCTTCTGCGAGGCCGTGTTTGAGCAGGTGTTTCAGAGGGGGCGGCGGCTGGCACAGTCAGCCTCGGGGAAGGCGTGTCCGCAGCCTCAGGTGCTTGCGGAGGGTCGTGGCACCTGAGAAGAGCAGGGGGCGGCGGGGCTGGAGCAGCCGGGGCGGGGTGGGGCGAGGAAGCCGCGGCCGGGGTGCAGCACCCCGCACCTGGGCAGGCGGGCGCCAGCCGGCTCCCGGCAGAGAACGGCCAGACGCCTTCCCGGCTCTGACGCCGGGGCGCCGGCCTGCGGAGCAAGACTGGGCTGCAGGCTGCAGACGGCGAGACGCGGCGGCCCGCGCCGTGGCGGCCGGAGCAGGAGGGGCGGGCTGGGGCTTCGAGGGGCCCCCAGGGCTGTGATAAGACGCACCTGAGTCCAGGTCGAGGGTGAACCACTAGCTGGGGTGGTCCTTGGGGAGAAAGCTGTGGAGACAGACGGTCCCGTCAGCCACGCCGTGGCTTCCTGAAGTGTCCAGGCCGCCCGGCCCCCGGCGCCCACACGCCCAGTGAGAGTCGGGCGTTTCCCCGCGGCCCAGGCCGCATCGCCGCGCGGCCGCCGCCCGAGCGCGGGGGGCCACACGCCCCTGCGCCTCTCTCCCGAGGAGCACGATGAATGGACGACCTCACACGCCACGCTGCACGGAACGTTCACTTTCAGCGGAATTGCTCGGCTTTGGATCCCAGAAAATTGCCCCGACGGAGCAGCAGAGCCGCTGGGGGAGGTGGGTGTTGCGCAGGGGGACCCCCTCCAGCTCTGTTCCTTCCGGAGGGAGCCAGGGCTCCATCACCCCGTCTTCTTCTCGGGGACGGTTCCCTGGGCTGACGGCTGGAGTGAAAAGTCGCGCTGCTCCCATCATCCGGACACCAGGGAGCGCTGGGACACGCAGGGCGTTACCCAGAAGCCTCGCTATTGGGGGAGAGTCTGCAAAGGAAAGGATCCCGCCGCCCCATGCCTCCTGGCCCCCCTTTTCTCACCGAGGCCCCTGAAGAGACTTTAGGGAGGGGTGCACTCCCCGCACAGCAGGGGAACCGGGGCGGCCGCCCCTCGCTGGCCGTAGCTGGGACGCCGTGGCCCGTACTGTCCGCGGGAGCGAGGCGGGGGAGGGCAGCGGTGACCACGGGCTGTGACAGCCCCGCAGTGACCGGCCCGGAGACCAATTAGGCCCGGCGCCCTCGCCACAGCGCCCGCGGGGAGCCCGCCCGCCGGCTTGCTTGCACTGTCTCTCATATCAAAGTCCGAGCCCGTCAGAGGCGGCCAACTTCCTTCCAGGACCAGCCAGAGGAGACCAGGCCTCATTACTTCTTTATGTGACAGAGAGAGACACTTACGCTTCTTTTGTCTGAATTATGTTAAGCAACGCGAGAGCATTTCTATTCATGATGGGGTTTGTACTAAAAATTATATCCTCTCTTTGTAGACGAAATTATTATGGTGACCTTGTTCCTACTTTTTCCCCGAAGACCTAAATTATCAGCAGGAGGAATTCCTGCCCACCGGAGGAAATCTGCTTCATCTTTTTCATATTAAATCCTCTCTATATCAATCGCTCCCCTCAGCTAGAGCGGGCCTCTCAGCCTCTCCTCGCCAAGAGTCCTGCAAATTTCATTGAATTTTCCCCCCTTAGGGGATGACATTAAATTCACTCACTCAATTTATTTTCTTCTTCTCCTGGCACGTGAAGAGTTAAGCATCAGATAGCTTCAGAAAGTCAATTAAAAAAGGATAGTGTAGCTTAATCACAGGGCTTTTCCTATCTATTTTTTCCAGTAGTTACTTTAAAACTGCTAACTTGAAATCACAGTCCTGTGCTGTCTTCAGAAGTTCACTCAATCAAAAGCCAAGTGCTGAGTAATCAAAGATCTTAAATAACTGGAAGTTCTAGCCCTAACCACAAGAGGATTAAAAATCCAGTAGCCAGAACTCGGGGCTTCGATCCAGCAGCACCAGCGCGTAATGAGAAGTCCCTAACGGCCCAGATCACAGCCGAGCCCGCGCCACTGCACGGCTAAGTGGAAACCTCTTTAATTCCGTAAGAGATCCTATCTGCCTGATGGAAATAGATATTGACTTCTGTGTAGCATGATTAGAAGAATGGGCAGGGATTAGCCGAGATGCAAGGCACAGGGCTCAGCCGCCTCATTTACATGGCATCACCGCTGACAGGTGATGTAGCAGGGGCGCCCAAGGCGAGCCGCCCGAATTAAGGCAGCGTTTATTTGCTCGCGTTAGCGTGGGATTAAGAGCCATTTATTTTGCCATATCCCATTTTTTAATCTATTAAGCACTTTGATGCTTACTTATTTTATTTTCTGTAGCAAACAGCCAGGCTGTTTGGAGAGATGCTGGTTTCCACTCAAAACAATCTGTCGACTGATTGTAACTGAAATGTAAGGTGGGGCAGCGATGTCTCTTCCTGTGTGTGGGGATGAATTGAAATTAGTTCTATTTATGTCGCATTTAAATATTCGAAAACTGCATCTTCAACGCCACGGCCTTGCTCACTTAAGACTGTATGATACGTAACACATTAGGCTCTTGACGTAACATGCTATTTTTGAATATTTTACCATACATTTTATACTATTGTATTTTACTATAGATTTTTGAAGACATTTTAGTGTACGATCGTGCACACATGTATTGTATGTAATCCAAATCCGTATACTCTTTAGGGTGTAGCATAGTGATACTTGCTATTAGGTGATTTATTGAGTCGCTATCTATAAAATTTCTACCATCTGTGTAAAATTTACATGTTTATAAACCTAACATTGATATATGAAGTCAAAATTCCCTAGAAATAATTAACCCTCAGATAAATTGTGCTGACTTTAAAGTTTTATAACACATTTCATTACCCCCAGTACCCCATAATTTGCCCCATTGAAAAAGCAAAAAACTAAAAAGAAAAATTTTTCAGTTATGTGAATAATCATAAAATACAAACTAATTTAAACTAATCATCTCTCCTAGCTGAATATCCTGTTCACTACCAATATCCTAGCAAAATGCTTATAATTTGGAACACAAAGCTGGTTTTCAGCTTGTTCAAACTGTTACCTCTAAATTCGGCATTTCAATAAAATGTAAAATTATCATCACATGGAAAGGTTTCGAGACATTGATGAACGCAGTGGAGTAAGCAGCAAACATGAAAAACACAGAATCTATGTATTTGTAGAGCAGAAAAATCAAACACGATCCAGCTTACACGTCTGGGCGCGCAGCCCTAACTGAGCCCTCAGAGGCAGGTTGTGAGACCGACCTTCTGACAGCCTTCCCTGCACTTTCCCCAGAACCGGCTGTTCTGAGGCTGCGGCCTCGTCTCCTAATCCCGTCTGTCTACACTGACTCCAGCACAACCTGTCTTGACACTTGAACACGCAGTAGGCCCTGAGGCAGACAATAGGTGTGTTTAACCCTTTTGCCAAAGGTACGTTGGCTAATTTGCAGATGAAATGTAGAATCCACTTGTCAATGGGTACAAAATTATACTGGATTACTGACTGGAATGACATAGAATCTATAGATTATTATAGGGAAATAATCCACACATCATTTAATACAATATTAAAATATCTATCGATTACCATAGGGAAAATAGACACTATAAAAAGGCCGATGCCGTTTTTCACAGTATTAGCTGTGGAGAAGCCACAGCCTTCCACATCCAGGGGCAAAGCAAGTCCCTCGTTTATTCAGATCTTCTCCATCTCTTCGTGTAGCTTTGTAGTTTTCAGTATACAAGGCTTGCCAATCTTTAAATTATACCTCTAAGTTTTCATAAATGTTATGAAGTCATAAATATTATTTTAAAAGTCATGTGCTCTAATGTTTTGTAGCCAAGCATTAGTCCCTGTAGAAATACAGCTCGTTTTGTGTCTTGGCCTCGCAGGCAGTTTCCTCAGTAAGCTCACGTGTTACTCACCTCTGCAGACTCCGCCAGGTTCCACGGTGTGAATCCCGGCCTCTGCGAACAGACATCTGCTTTGCCTTTGCCCCCAGAGGCCCCGGATTCCCTTCCTCTCTGTTACCAAGTGCACCGGCCCCGAGTCTCAGCAGGTGTGGCCGGGCCAGGCGAGAGCGGCGTCCCGGCCGCAGGCGGAGAACACCCAGGTGCCCCAGCCTCAGCACAGATGAGCTGCGCGCTTTCTGCAGGCCTCACCTACGTCACATTCTCTTGCTTATTTTCTGGGAATATTTATCGAAAGCGAATACTAAGTATTGTCAAATAGTTCAGTTTCTGCCCAGATGACACGGTTTCTCTATTTTAGCTTTTTCATGGGGTGAATTTAATTGCTTGATTTTAAAGGTTGAAACCTCCTTATAAAGTCCACATGGTTATGATAAACTCTCATTTTGACCTACCACTGAACTGAGTTACCGTGTGTGTGTGTGTGTGTGTGTGTGTGTGTGTGTGTGTGTGGTGTTTATTGAGGTAGCATTGGTTCATAACAGGGCATGTGATTCAGTCTATGGGTTCACACCCCCACAGAGGAATGTGGCCACCCCACCCACACCACGACCCCCTGAGCCCTCTCCCACGGACCCCTGGGCCCAAAGCCTCAGTTCTGCACTGGTATTTCTAGGCTTAGTTTTGGATTAATTTTATCAGCTCCTTTGTTTTGTTTTTCTATGTTGTGAAGTTTCTTGCTATAGAGCTGTGAATGCTACACGTTTATTCTCATGCACAAAGAGTCACTCTACCTAGTCATCGCTACAGACATGCAAAACCCACAGGTGTTACTGGTGCCGCTTCGCGGTCTGCAGAGCAGCCGCCCATTTCTGCTTGGCTTGTGTTATCCTTCCTTTCTGGCCTTAAAATTCCGACTAGGTGCTAATTGTGTATTGATCTTCTCAGAGAACTAACTTTCCCTCTCGGGGACTTTTGGACCATGTCTGTTTTTATGTCTTTGTTTTCCTCCTTGATTTCATTAGTTAGATTCTCCTTCTCACTTTGTTCTTAACTTGACCTTATTCCCTAATTTCATAAGGTAGACTCTGAAATGGCTTTTCTGGGTGCTCACTTCTTTTTTGACACAGATGTTCACTGCCATAAATTTATTCAGCTCTGATTTCGTGGGATCCTACAAGTTTATACATGCATACACATGTAATTGCAAACATATAAAAGTATGTATTATTGTCATTTTGATACAATTCAAAATACATTCTCATTTCTTCTTTGATTCTTTCTTTGCCTTATTTATTATTTAAAAGAGTGATATTGTGTGTCCAGATATTTGGAAATTGTCCAAAGATCTTTCTGCTACTGATTTGTGATTTAATGTCACCATCCTTAGGTAATATATGTGGTCTTACATGGATATGCTGACATCTCTACAGACCAGAACATAGTCTATCACAGTAAGGAGTCCAGAATTCTGACGATTCTAGAAAACACGGTGCATGCTGGTGGGTGTCCCGGAGAGGCGAGTTTCAAGTTGACAGTGAGCTTCAAGGCCTCTACCCAATTTATCAGGTTGTTTTTTTTTTTTAAGATGTATTTATTTATACATACAAGCTGGGGTACAGGCCAGAGGCGTGGGGCGGCGAGAGGGTTCACCAGAGACAGAGCGGGGAGCAGAACAGGCAGATCAGAAACACACTGCTGAGGGGAGCAGCGGGGAGGCAGGAGAGGTCTGCGCGCCCTGAGGGATTTTCCCCGGCAGGGCATTGAACTCGCATCGTGCGCTGCGGGCTGCGCCACCGGGGAGGCCCCCAATTTATCAGTTTTTGAAGAAAGCAATTGAAGCCTCTGAGTCTAGCGGCTCGCTGGTCCGCTCCTCCTCCGTGCTGGCTAAACCGCTGCCCCAGCCCGCCGGCAGCCCGGCTGCGCCCCGGACAGGAGCAACGGGTGCGGCCCAGGGTGGAGAGCCGCGAGGCAAGCGCTGCAGGACCCGGCGTCGGGGCAACAGACAGCCTCTCCGTGTCCTCCGCTGCCGGCGGCGCCCGGGCTTCCCTGCGCGCCCCACTTCTCACCACCAACTGGGGGCCCCCACCCCGCGGGGTCTCTGACACAGGAGCCTGGAGGCACGTCCGCGAGCCACGGACGCTCAGCTCGCGCCCAGCAGGCCGCGCCACTGGCCCCAGCCGGCTCCTGCCCCCGGCGCCCGGGCCACCCTCGCGTTGCTGTAAGACGCTCTGGCTAGTGAAAAAATAATTCAGTTTCTGTGGCTTCCTCATATTGCCCTCCTTTGCTGTTATTGTGAAATGTCCTTATTTTTTCCCCATATTTATTTTTTCCCCGTATTTATTTTTTGCTTTGAAATCGACCTTGTGCATTTGGTCAGTCGCCTGTTGGAAATCAGCGCTGCCGCCGCCCCGCCCTGCCGACCTCTCGATTTCATCTCTCCCTGTCTTTGTATTTCAAGTCTGGGTCTTGTAGACGCAAATATTTGTTTTCGCCCGGTGTGAGACTCTGCCTGCAGGCTCACCGCACTCACAATTAAGAAGTCAGGGTGTCCCTGGAGTAAACTCCAGGAAGGCGCGCCCCCCACTCAAGGCGCCCCGGGCCTGCAGCCCAGAATGGCTCTCAGCAGCGGGCGAATGGACCTTTCCTCCTGCCGATGACACCCCGCCCGGTCCAGGGGTGCGCATCCAGCCGCGGCCCTAACCTTCTCTCTCCCCAGAGGTCTCGTGGGGTTTACGCTGAAGCCTCAATTCTCAGAGAGATCCAGCAAGAGTAGCTGAATTTAGTTTATTTAGCTTTTGTTGTTCATTTTGTAAAAACGGGCGTGGCAGCCGAGATTCTGCCCTGTGTAGGCACCACAGACCTGCCTGGCCCCCAGATGTCCACTCCCCAGCGTCTGTTTAGTCTGGCTCTAGGGTGGCGGCCGCAGCTCTGGGGATTTTCTGCTCCTTTGCACCCCGATAGCCCACCCGCTGCATTGTCTCTTTTTACAGGCTGGATATTTTTGTCTTCCCACAAATGTTTCTCCTAAGGGGCACCTGACTCTCCCACTAGCCTTTTGCTTTTCAGGTCTTGCCTTCAAGGTTCGCGGGGAGCACTTGAGCACGTGCTGGCCGAGGTGGCTGAGCCTGCTCTCCACACAGCAGGGACCCAGAGACCGCCAACGCCGCCCGCCGCCCCCACCCCCGTCTCCCCGCCCCTCACCGGGAGCCCCGCGCCCTCGGCCCCGACGCGCACACGCGTGCGCCTGTTTCCCGGCCACTCCCTCTTCTGGAAACACCGGTCGTTCTCCCTGCATCACCTTGTCGCTGCCCGAGGGCCCGCTCCCCCGGCGCGCGCTCACCAAACACTCCCGCCGCTGCTTTAATTTCCAGGTTACCGGCTCGGCGCCATTATCATAGACAAACTCTGCCGCTCAAAGTGCCATTAAATATTGATTCATTTACTTGACTGAGCAAACTTCCCTGTCCTCATGAATTTTAGAGAGGGTTTTTTTTCATACCAAGTTTAATATTAACAAACAAATAAATCGGCAGATAAACACCCCAGTGCCCGGGGAGAGAATTCGGGAATAAATGGTGCCCTCCGGCCCGAGCCCGCGGCCGGGGCCAGCCCGAACTCCGCTTCACCGCGGCCGTGGCCGAGGGCCTGGGCAGTGTGGGGGTGGACTGGGGCGTTCTGGAGGCGAATCCTGCTATGAGTGAAGCACAGTAGCCGGAGAAACGGCTGCAGACAGAGACAAATCATCATAATACCGCGTCAGCAATGAGCTGGCCGAACGTCGATCAAAAAACTTCCCGAAGAAGAGATTTGGGCAGTATCTCTCGGGAGCCTCGGCTGGAGAAGGGAGGGGTCCCTCGCGGGGCCACTGGGCTTTTCGTCTTTGGGCTAAGCAGGGGTCTTTCAGGAGAGGCTGTGCTCATCTCAGAGCAGCTCCAGGCTCAGGGCAGAGGAAAAGTGAGGGGCCGTGCTGCCCGCACCCCGCCCAAACCCCAGCAGCCCCCCAGCGCCGCAGGTCTTGGCTTGCGACCCCGCGCCCGACCCGACGTCCCGCAGAGGCTGCGGCCTCACCCGCCCGCCCCGGGCACTGCAGCGCGGGGCTTGGGCAAATGCGCTAGGCGCGGCTTTCTGGCCCCGCCACACGGTTTCCGCGCCCCGCCCGGGTCCAGACTCGCGAGTCTCCGGGCTCGGCCTGTCCGCGGCGGGGCAGCCGGGCAGCTGGACTCAGCCTTGGAGGGGCGCTCAGTCCGCGCTTTCGTCTGCGGGTCTTGCCTGGCCCCGGCCCGTGGCGCGTTTCCTCTCCGCACCGAGGACCAGTCTGTGGCCTCCACGCCTCTGGGGGCTCCGTGCTTGGGGTTTCTTGAGAAAAGGCCGAGGAGCGAGCTCCGGGGTCAGCGGTGAGGACACTCCATGCCGCCGCGCAGCCTCCGCAGCCTCTGGGCCGTTTTGCGGGTCCAGCAGCCGCGGTGGGGACTGGGCGCCGCCAGCGTGGCCGAGGAGGCGCCGGGCGCGCCGCAGTTCGCGTTTCTCGAGGCCGTGGCTGGACGCTCCTTCTCACACTCTGACTTGCCCCTGGTCCTCCTTGGTGAGGTGTTTGCTTGTGGCCCGTTTTAGCCAAGCCGTTTGTATTCTTCATTATTATTGTTACTATTATTATTATTTGCTTTTTTCTTTTCTTGCATGGTTGTTCATTTTGGCGCAGTATTTGATTTCTCCACACAGGTGTAGCCCCCCAAATTCTCCCACCGCCACCCCATTTGTGTTCTTATTGCTGAGTATTCCTGTTTTTGTGTGTGTGTTGTATGCATGTTTGTGTTGTGGAAAAGTCATTTATCAGATGCACCTTTGGCAAAAAATTCCCCCCAATCTCTACGTTATTACATTACGGCTTTTCGCTGACTTGCTACACACTGTCTTTTGCAGACAAGGTCGTCATTTTAATAAAGAGCTCTACAGTTTCGGGTTTCGCATCTCAGCCTACAAGCCGCTGGATCTGGTGCCTCGCGAGGCCCCGGCTGCCTGGGCTCCGTGGTGGGGTCCCGGTGGCCCAGCGCCCGCTGAGAGACGCCGTTGCGCCTCGAACGGGCCTTTCTGGATGGGAACGCCGAGCCCCGCGGAGCCGGCGGCAGACCGGAGTCAGGCCGCGCGGTGTCTCCTGATGCTTTCTGGCCTCTGTCCCCCAGGCAGCTCAGAGCAGGCCCTGGGGGCCCCGGGGCCCCCAGAACACCAAGACCCCAGGGAACAAAGACTCTTCAAGGGCTTTGAACAAGGTCAACAAGGTGACGTTTTCCAGGCCGGCAAGGAGGAAGAGGGGAGACCCACAAGAAAGGGGTGTTTGGGGCAGGAAGGGGGCTGGCCTGGGCAGCTGAACCCACTGCACTCCTTGCTCGCCGGCGAGGCCACAGGCTCCTGAGGCTGTGGAGGAGAAAGACGGGGTGCGGCTGTGCAGGGCACCCTCTGGGGTGCTGCCAGGCCACAGGCCAAGGGCGGTGTCTGGGGGGCAGCCAGCATCTGGAGGTGAGCGCCTCCCAACAAAAGTCAGGTAACTTTGGGGGAGAAGTCTGAAGCGGGGGTGTCACCCACAGTTACGCGATTCCTGGAAAAGGCAGGAAGAAGCCCGTGCTGCCCCAGCGAAGCCTCCTGGCCCCGCACGCGGGCGGGCGGCAACATGGCCCCGGCCGACGCCCCGCGCCACAGGCGGGTTCTGGAGGTGACCCGGAGGAGGAGCCTCCGGCCCCAGCAAGCGGGCGCTCCGAGGTCGCCTGAAGGTCACCTTGCTTCTCCTCTCGGGCTCCCGCGGCCGGTCAGCAGAGAGCGTGTCCGCATCCCCTGCCCGTCTGAAGGGCTGCTTTGTCCCTTGCCCCCTCTCACTGATGCCCCCGGGGTGTCGCTGGGCGTCTGGGCTGTCACCCACCACGTCCTCCGCCTGCCCGTGGAGGGCCCTCGGCTCCGGGCTTCTCTCCCAGGGGCTGTGCCCCCAGCTGCTGTGTGCCACCGAGCTCGGCGACGAATCTCTCTGTGGAGCAAATTCCGCAGAGCGGCGAGGACAGGCCACGGCCTCCTGAGGAAGCGGGTTGGTTCTGCTCCCGGCCGCTTCCCACGGTGCGCTCACCGGCCCCAGCACGCACTTTTAGCACCCCCCGCGGGCCCGGTGCCGGCGCTGCGCCCGCTCAGCCAGGGCCCAGAAGGCACGCTGCGGGTGATGCCGAAGCAGCAGCTGCCATCCGACACTCGCTGGGGACGAGAGGATGTGCCGTCGAACGGGACACGTCCGCGAGCGAGGGGCGGCGGCGAGGGCCTCGGGACGGCGGTGCAGACCCGGCTTGGAAGCGCGGACCTGCTGAGGCCGGAAGTGCTCACACAGGACCCCAAGCCCGAGCCCCTGCGAGGCCGAGTCTGGCTGGGGAGGGCCGCGGGGCCCGGGGTGGCACCGGAAACGGATGGCGCACAGGGGCAGAGAGAGGCTCCAGGGAGCGCGGGAAGCGGCAGCTGCACCGGAGACCGCGGCTCCTCGCTGGCCTCACCGCCCTCGCGTCACTTTAACGGCAGAGCGAAGCAGCTGCCGCGGACCTGCAGCGTCCACGGTGCAACGCGCCTGCTTAAGCTTCCCCTGAAAGTCCCAGGGGGCTGCCGGGGGCCACACTGGCCCTGGGCTCCAGCACACCTGGTCAGAGCGCCGGCTCCTCGCCCAGTCCCCGGCGCTCCCCCCAGCCCATGGGGAGAGCAGAGGCCCCTCGGAGGTTCACGGCCCTCTCGTCTGGGGACTGATATTAATGCCAACAAAATTAGGGGTTTGACAATCAGCTCCCCACTTACCTGGGAAGACATGAAAGGGAGAAGGACGGTGTTCTAACAGGCGCTAATGCGGCTCCGACGCGTCAGGGCCGTCAGGCTGTGGCCTTCCGGCTTTAACATTTTCATGTCTGCCTGGCAGGTCATTAAAATAAACGAGGGCAGCGGCTGTGGCCGCGGCTTTCTCTAATGGGACTTGAGGAATTCGCTAGCCACCGATGTAAATTGACCGATCTCTGAGTCAGGAAGGGTTTAGCTAAAGTGGACAATTAGGATCATTTCTGCACAGCTGAGTGAAATATTCCTTGTTATTTTAATAATTCAGGCCCAGGGTAATTTTCGGAGGCTGAGTTTGTCAAGATAATGTGCCCGAGCTTGTCTGCTTGTCATTTCTAACTCAATCCCACATGTTACAGGTGCAGCCCAGCTTACAAAACAGGAAAACCGCGGCTGAGGGCCTGTGTGCGTGGGTGTGGGCGGGCAGAGCGGCGTGCGTGGCGGTGAGGCTGGTGGCTGTGTTGGTGCGTCTGGCAAGGGCGCACTGCACATGCACGTGTGGGCCACACAGAGCGCCGCTGGCCTCGGGTAGCCTGGCTGTTCTGGCAAAGGAAGGTGCGAGGGCTTTGGGGTTCCCTTGTGAGCCACGCCACGGCTGGCCTCTGGCTGGGTTTTGTCACCTGGGCAGGTGGGCAAAGAGCGCTAACCTTGGGTGGCAGCACCCTGAGAGAACGATCTGGAGGTCCCAGGCAGAGCGGCGCTGGTTCCGGCACCCACCGGCGCATTTCTGCAAGTGGAGGCTTGTTGGGCCAGATGCTGCAGCCCCAGCGGATTAAAGCATCAGTCCCCACCAGGAAGGCTGAGGGTGGAACACGAAGTGGCCCACTCTGCCTAGAATCTAGCCCCAGAGGGAGACAGTCCCATTAATTTGAAATCGAGAAGTCGTCAAAATTAAATTCGGACTGTAGGCCCTGCCAGCCCTGCCAGCGCTGCCCAGGACCCTCGGCTCTGGCCCTGTAGCCGCGGTGCCCGGGGCAGCTCAGGGAGGCCAGGAGGGGTCCCCCTGGCTCGCTGCTCAGACTGCCAAGCAGGCGTTTTTTGAAGGTAGAATTTCCAGCAAAAATATCATCAACCATTAAGTACTAACACCATGGCCTTTGGCAAAAGGGAGATTTTGTCGTGTGCGTTCACTCAGAATAGGCACGGCCAGCGTCATTAGCTGGCCATCATCCAGCAGCAGTCGTGTCATCTCCGGGGGGTCTCTCTACCTCTGCCTAAGTGGATTAATCAGTAAAATCGCCGGGGCTAGGGAATAAGACCTAACACCGTGGGTGATAAGCCGGATCTGAAACCCCTGGCGACGCATAACTCGTGTTGCCTGAAAACTCCAAAGGCCCGTGGATCTCAGCGCATCACAGGAGCGGGGGCTGCCTCCGAACTCAGAGGGAAGAGGGTGTTTTGCATCAGAAAGTGCACAGTTTACACTTCCCCACCCCAGTCTGCCCTCGGGTCGTTCTTTCAGTCACAGCAGAGAAGGGCTTGTGTGGAGAAATGCTGCGCTCTGAGGCTCAGGAGGAAGGGCCCTTCCAAACAGGGCCAATTTCATTAGCTCCAGGACTGGGCATTCTGGCCCCGTGAGGGAGAGGCGGGAGAGGCTGTTCTTTGGAATTCTGGGTAAAATTCAGGAGGAACGGCGCACACGGAAGCAAGAACCCAGAAGCGAGCCACGGAGGCCCAGAACATCCCCAGCACCTCCATGAGTCAAACCGTCTAGGAGGGGAGCTGCCCAGTCCTTGCCCCCCACCGTCAGTGTCCTTGCCCGTCCTGCCCCCCAGTTGGTGTCCTTGCCCCCCCAGCCAGTGTCCTTGCCCGTCCTGCCCCCCAGTCGGTGTCTGGCTCCAGGACGGGCCGGCATCTGAGCTGGGAGCAGAGGCGACTTCCCGCAGGAGCTCCCCAGAACAGGCTCCTTCTCCCACAGAGCCTGGGCAGGGGTGTGGGCGCCCCAGCAGTCCTCAGCAAGCCCACCCCGCTTGGGGCGGCGGTCGTCCCGAGCTCTCTCCTTCCTGTGGACAGAGGCCAGCGTGGAGCCGAGAGCTCACGGCGGCGGGGCCAGCCAGAGGGCACAAGCTCCCCACGCCCAGCGACTGTCCTGGCACCCTGACTGCAAGGGTCTCTGGGGAGCAGAGCGCCCTGGGAGGCCGGCAGTGAGTGACCGTTGAGCTGGCCCCTGTGGCACAGGCGGGAGGCAGCGGTGGGCAGAACCGGACAACCCCTGGGAGAGGCAGACAGGCCATGCCCCGACCTGCCACCTTGACCAGCGCGCCCTCGTGGCTGGTCCGGTGGAGCCCCGTGCACGCTCCGAGCAGCGTCCTGGAGGAGACTCCCCACCCATCCGGGGTCATCTTTGGCATTTTAAAGCTCCCTCCAGTGCCTGCTTCCTCGCTGGCCAAACCGCCTGTCTCCCAAGCTGATGGCCGCAGGCATCTCGCTCCGCTTCTCTACCCGAGGGGGCCGGCGAGCCGGCTGGCCCGGGCATCCTGCTTGGGGCGCCCCACGGCTCTGACGTCTGGGTGCGACTCTCTGGGGGACGATCAGCAAGGGAGCAAAAGTGCGTCACGGCTGGTTAGTTGTACACAGGCACCCGCATAAGCTTCCGATTAAAACACGCACTCACCGTTCGCGCCGGTCCCCTGTGGCACGGGTGCTGGCCGAGGGCCCAGGGCTCTGAGGGCCTCTCGGGCTGCAGGAAACAGCCGCAATCCCGGTCCTCAGTGGTGTGGCCCCTTGAGCCACGACCATCGCTCCAATTATGCAAACCCCCCGGGGAGTCTTCCTGTTAATTTGATGAAATGCACCAAATATCACTTTTGATTTGAAAGCCCGCGGAAGTTGGGGGTGCCAGCTGTCAGCGGCAGAACAAGCGGGGCTCGGCCTGGCGGCTCACTGAGAAGGGACGCGAGGCCCAGCCCGTGGTCACGGGCCCTTAACTCCCACCTCACTGCCCTCGTCTGGCATCGTTTCCCCCAAAGACACCAGCTGATGGCTGAGGAAAGCAGCGTCTTGCACACCAAAGCGCCCCGTCTGCGCCGCTCCCTTGGGGTGTCGCTTGCCGGCGTTGGGGGCGGCCGCACCTTCCGGGGGCTGAGCCAGGGGTCACTGCCGCGCCTGGGACAGCAAATCATGTTGATGCATCTCCTTGTCAAGCCATTTGCTGCGGAAATACATTTCCTGTTGGCAAATGAGTCCTCCGGCCTTCCAGGGACCGCGGGGCCAGCCCTGAAATGTGTCTCCCGACCTCCTAGATTAAAACCCTAATCTAGTCTGTAATAGCACCTTGGGCTGTATTAGACTACCCAATCCCTGAGTAATTCGCAGGCTGAATTTGACATTTTTCCAGACTTATTCCCCATTCTGTTCGGCGGGCCTCCCGCTCACACCGTGCTGACATAAAGGCAGAAGAAATATCACACAGGACAAGCCGGCTTAGGGCTGGGGCCCATGCTAATCAGTTTTCTCCTCTTATTCGAGTTTCCGTCTTGGCGTTGTGTTGATTTAAGGGAGGAAACTTGGTATTCAAGGCAAATACTTATCAGAACACAATTTATTCAGAATGGCTTTCAAATGCAGGTTCGGAATATTTGCCTGAATAATCACTCAAGCTAAAATGTGGGGGAGCTCAAACGTCTCTCTACTGATTACTAACTCGCTGCTGGTATTGGAATGTAAATTCCACCCAAACCGGTATCTGGGCAGTGAGTTGTGTGTCCAGATTCTCCTGGATTGTGTATCTTATTTAAAAACATAGGTTTGGGGGCTGTAGAGCAGAACCCTCACCCATCTGGCATGCACCCCAGCCCCGCCCGAGCACCGGCCACGCCCTTGGCTCACCCCCCCCACCCCCCGCGGAGGCAGAAGCAGAAGTCCGGTCAGGGCGGCGCCGGGTCAGGTCAGGGAGGGCGGACCTTGGGGAACAGGCTGGGGGGGGCCCTCTCCAAGGCCTGCGCGGCTTAAAGCGCCGACCTGATTCGCTCTTTCCTCCTGTGCAGGGCGCAGCCCTCGAGCAGCTCACTCACTGCGCACACGCACGTGCACACCCGCGCACACTTGGCTGCGCGCCCCGGGACGGCGTTCCCCTCTGGACAGAGCACAGGGGCCGCAGAGGTGGGTGTGGGCCACAGCATGGGCCTAGAGGGAGGTGCCGGGGGCAGGGCCGGCTGCCGAACTGGCGGAACCCAGAACCTGGACCCAAGCCCGGTCAGCGCCGACGGGGGTGTGGTTTGGGAACAGTGCGGAGCTCCCTGGTAGCCGGCCCCCGGAGCTGCAGCGCCACTGGGGCGGCCCCGCAGGCAGCACCAGACACGCGGGGGTGCAGGGCCTGCAGGGGGTGCGGAGCTGGGGTGCGCCGCCCGCCCTCGGGGCACGGGGCTCGGTGTCCTGAGTCTCCGGCGGCACCAGACCCCGACGGCCAACTCTGGGCCAGGCTGCTGGAGACGTCACTTAGACGGGGATGGAGAGCGCAGGGGGAGGGCCATTTGCTGTGTTGTTGTAACACTGACCAGAGTGTCCGCATGGCCACCCTGGGGGAGAAACAGCACATCACAGGGGGGAGGGGCGCCTGGGTGACACCTTCTTCCTTGAGATCTTGTCAGCTGGTCAGAGGCTTCAGTGTCGTGACACCCTCGCCGTTAAGCTGACATTGATGTAAGACTTGCCATTTACATGAAAATGCCAGCCCCGCCAGCCCCCGCCCTCGCCAGCCCCGCGCTGCTGCGGCCAGAGGGGCAGCGGCGGCTTCCGAACCGCGTCGGGGGCGGTGGGGCCCGGCTGGGGCCGCGGGGCCGCGCGACCAAGAGCCGAGCTCCTTGTCCAGCAGTCTTCGGAGGAACAGTAAGTGCCAAACAAGGGCCGGCACGGGGCTGCCCGCTGGCCCTGGGCATGGCGAGGCTGGTCCCCGCTCCCTCAGCCCGGCGCGCGCCCGGGCGAGGGGCGTGGCTGAGCTGGTGGCGCCCTTGGGCCTCCTTGCCCTGCGTGATTGTCTGTGTGGAAAGCCTGTGGCGCCCTCGGCTGTGTCTTTTATTTTAATTCTGAATTTTTCATTGAGGTGATGTTGCTTTACAACACCATGTGATTTAGGGGTACCGGCTCACCCCGCTTTGGATGTATGTCCCCCGCCACACCCAACACCACGCTAAAAAGGGGATGGACGATAAAGGGGGAAAAAAAAACAGGCCCAGCCGCTCAGGACCACGCTCAGGCAGCAGGGCGCAGATGGAGGCCGGGCCACCCCGATCCCACAGCAGGGGCCCCAGGCCGCGTTCACCCTGTGTTAGGGACTCCTAAGCGGGGTGACAGGAGCCTCCCTGTTTTCTTTGCGTCACCCCGGCCCCCCTGGGGCGCTCGAGCAGGCCGTGGCCTCCGGGTTACTCGGGCAGGGCAGAAGCGCGAAGGTGCGCAGGTTAAACTGTTTTCATCATTGCGGCTCTTGGTAACGCGGGGGCGGCTCCGGGGCGGCGGGGCGGGCTTCGCGGGATGAAACCAGTGAGGGCGGGGAAGGCCGAGGGGCGGAGCCGGCTGCGGGGGGAGGGCGGGGGAGGGGGGAGCAGGCTGCGGCCCTCGGCCCTGAGAGGGCGGACGGCTGGACGCTGAGTGACCCCACGGAGGGGCCCGCCAGGCACTTGAGGACGGCAGGGGCTGCGGGGCCAGCGGGGCGCTGGGGCCACTGCTGTGAAGGACTCTGCTCCGTAACTCCGCGTCCCGGGACCGCCCCCGTGCACTGTGGTCCCCCTGCCAGGGGCCCTGCAAGCTGCCCCCCACGCACAATAGCCTTGCTGAGGAGAAAGGGGTGCCAGCAGGGGCTGGATGGCAGCAGGACCGGTGTCCGCGGGCGGGGCACCCCAACCCTCCTCACAGTCACACTTCGGGCTGTTGCGCGCTGTCGGGAGGGGCCAGAACAAGCGGCTTGACACAGGATGGGAGCTGGCTTCAGAGAGGCGTCTGCGGTGAGCATCTTCCGTTTCCCCGAGCTTAGGAAGCATAGGAAGAGGGGCAGGCAGGGGAGCGGAGGGCACCAGGGCGGGTCTGCCCCTGCGCGGGGGACAGGGGCTGTGGGGCCAAAGGGTGTGATGGGGCTTTCCCGCCTCCACCAGCCCCCACGATGCACCTGCGCTCCTGCGCGCGGCCTGATGGCAGCACCTGGAGCGTGGCGTGGGCGTGTGTGAGTGGGCGCACCTGGGCCGGAGGCTGGGCTTGTATGGAGAAGCGGCGGGAGAAGCGGCGGGAGAAGCGGCAGAAGCAGCAGAGAACTGAGCGTGGTGCAGAGGACCGTTTGGGGTGCAGCAGAGACCACCAGCCCCCGCCCCCCAGCCCCGTTGCCTGCCCTGCACCTGGCTGCCTCTCTGCAGGAGATAGTTAAAAGCTAAAAGGCCCCCGAGGGGTGCAGGACGCCCCCTCTCCTTTTGACCTGTCTGCGCAGCTCCACAGCAAACCTGCTCCCGGTGTCTTCCTGCCTCCACAAGCTCTCGTCCCATCACGCTGGCCCCGGGGACAGTTTCTGAGTGGACAGAGGATGTAGCAAAGAGGAAGATCAGTGGGAACAGACCTGGCGCTCGGCTCTGCTCTCCGTCTCTGCTCTGGGAGCGCCTCCAGGGACACCCCTAAGGAGCCTGGACTCGCCCGACTGGGCCGCAAGCGGAGTTGTCCGCTGACCTGGAGACCTGGCAGCATCCCAGAGGTGAGACCGCCCTGGTGAGTAGGGGCCCAGTCACGGGCACTGGGACGGCCACCCCCAGGAGGGGCGCTGGGGTCTCCTGCCCCCAGGAAGGAGAAGTGGGGCTGCCGTGGCAGGCAGTGCCCCCCACACTTAGGAATGTCCACCTGGCCGGACTTGCCGAACGCATGTCTGCACTGAGGACCCATGTGCTCCACCCAAATCTGCAGCGGAAACCGGGTCAGCCAGGGCCCTCCAAGTCTGGTCGGTTCTGTTGGGCAGGGGTGGTCGGAGGAGAATGCGTGTTACTGTGGGACAGAACGTCCTGGGTCATCAAAGGAGTGAGCTGAGACCATCTAGAGCAGACTGTGGTCACCTCCAGGTCCAGCTCCACCACCCTCACTTGATCCCCTGACCCACTCACCCCGCCCCCTTCCCTCTGGTAACCGCCATTCTATTGTTAAACAGCTTGTTTTTATTTTGTTTCCATTGCTGTATTTCTTTTTCTTCCACGTAATAGTGCGATCACGTGCTGTTTCTTTCTCCTTAAGGGTTTCACTAAGCCCCGCCCCTCTGGCCCCACCCCTCTGGTCCC
>PVIJ01013715.1:0-18270 GCA_004024925.1 Scalopus aquaticus | reverse complement strand
GGGCACTTAGTTTTTCCAAATCTTACGCCCTGCTCAAATGAATGTTTTTTCGATAAATACCCAGAAGTGGAATAGTTGGCTCATACGGAAATTCCCAGGTCTAGTTATTGAAAACGCTGTCTTTCTCCATGGAGCATTCATTTTAAAATATATGGACTTGGTATGATTCTGTGCCTTTGTAAACCAGTGTTACCGTAATAAAAATGAATAAGCAAATAAAAATATATGAACTAAATGAAAATAAAAAGCCAACATCAAAATTTGTGTAATGTAGTGAGAACAGTATAAATTTCCTTTATAGCATTACATGCATATGCTGGAGAATAGAGGCAATAACTTCATCTTCTACCCCAGCAAACTGAAATAAAGAGCAATTTGAACCTAATTCAACCAGAAGAAAAATCAGAGAACTAAAGCACAAAGAGATGAAATTGTGCACAGGAAAACCGTAGAGTAAGTCGAGGAAAGCAGGAAGTCCGTTCCTTTCAATGATCAATAAAGCGGCGAAGCTCCAGCGAGACCAATCAAGGGAAAAAACAGATGATGGAGTTTACTAACACCATGGTGGGGAGGGTTCACCATTACTGAACTGACAGCAGTAAAATGATAATAAATGACCATCGCGCCCACAGATCTGATCGTTTAGGGGGATCGCTTACTCGGAAGACAAACGCACAAACGCACGAGAAGGGGACAGGAGGACCTAGGGGACCTACAGGCCTCTGCAGAGCCAGTCCTGACATTTCTGACCCTGTGGCCATCCCGTCCTTCTGTTACGGAACCGGCTGCCTTAGCATGGGCGCCTGCAGGAGCGGTGGTGCCTCTCAGCCCGCTGCGCCAGAGCAGCTGTGGTCGTTGCTCCTGCCCGGTAACTGCCATTTTGAACGGACCAATCAGGTGCCAGGAGCTGATGGGTAGGCCCAATCAGCTCCAGGATTGAAAATGGTCCAATCAGACTTGTGGGTGGGACTTGGGGAGAGGATATAAGCCAGGATTGGAGGGGGAAAGAGAAGAACAGGAGAAGACACAGCGACACCAGCCCCAGGAGAAGACAGACGACGGCTCCTCTCCGAGGAGAGAAGCGAGAAGTCCGCTCCTGGCCTCCGAGGGAGAGAGAAGAAAAGAAGCACCAGCAGCCGCCTCCGAGCAGGGAGAGACGCGAAGGACTCTGCAGGGACGGGCCCCGGTCCCGTCCCTGCTGCAGCTGAAAGGAGCCCCAGGGCCCGGCCTGCTGTCCTCGAGGCCTGTGTAGGTCTCACCCGGCGCCTCCCAAGGAGCTGCCACCCCCGGTGCTTTCCCGGGGGGCGGCCGCCGCCTGAGGGTGCCGTGAGCTCTGCCCCCCCCCCCCGTGTGTCCAGTGACCCCATGTTTGTGCTCCTGCAGCCTGAGGCCTGCAGTTGGGGGGAGACCCCCAGACCGTGCCCTGCCCGACAGGCGCTGGCCTCTGTGGGTTTTGGCCTTCGGGGGCTTTGCGGTGGCTCTCGCCTCAGAGCCTGGGCACTGGTGCCCCGTCCGCCCCATTTCAGTTGGCGACCGCGGCAGGACGGAGCACCCCGTCCGCCCGCTTTCACTTTCAGCTCGGGACACCACTGTCCTGCCCAGTCAGCGAGACGGCGACCGGCAGGCAGGCCCGGGGCAGCGGGGCCCTCGCTCTGCGGGGGCCTGGACAGGCCGTGGAGGGCGGGCAGGGGGCCGTGCGGGCGCCTGGCCGTGGCTTCTCCGGAGCTGCCCGCCTGGCATCCCGGCCTCGCGCGGCTGACCAGGCGTCGCTGCCAAAACACAGGTCTCTGGGCTTCCCCTGGACGAGAAAACTCCTTCCGAGCCGCTTCTTTGGAGAGTCACACGTGGCTCTCAGCCGCACGGGAGCCCCGTTTTCGGGAGGGAGCCCCGCTCCTGCAGGACGTCGGCTGAGCGCCCGCGTGTCGGCTGCCCCGGGGACGGGCCGTGGGTCTCGGCCCCACGCGCCGCCCCTCCGTGAATCATTTTGGGCCGCTTCTTCGTCTTTGCTTTGGGCCTGAGATGTGACTTCATCCTGTCTGTTCCCTCCTGGAGGTCTCGTCTGCCCTTGACCCGGCGGGAGCCCGCTGAGCCCTAAGGTGCCCGCGCAGGGAGGCCGGCGGGGCCGGGAGGGGCCGCCACGGAAGGCGCGGGGTGGCGGGGGGCAGGCGCCCCTTGGCGGCAGAGAGAGCCAGCAGCCCGCTCTTGGGACTGGGCCGGGGCTTCTCCAGAGAGACAGAGAAAGCAGGTGGGGGCGGGCGCAGAGAGATGGAACCAGGTCCCCGCCGCCGCTAACTTCATTTTCAGCTCTTTTATTTGGAGAGTGCCCTTTTTTAAAAAAGTAAGTGGGGTGTCTCTAATGAGAGTACCCCACGGACGCTGGGAATACTCCCTCAGAAAAGGCCGGGTGAGCGGACGGTCCTCCAGCCTCCCCAAGCTGTGCTCTGGGGCAGACGATCAGCACAAACCTCCGTTCCCCTTTCGACCTTAAGCCGACGGGTCGTTGGTGATCGCGGCGGGGCGGCCTGCGCTGGCGAGGAGCAGCTCACACCTGGCCCGCGGCAGACAGACGGGCGTGCTGCGAGGCCCCCGCCGGGAGCGCGGGAAACTGCGCTGAGAACGGGTTTGGTGTCCTGTGAGGGTGGGACCAATGAAGAAACCCCCCGATTGGGACACTGCAGGGCCAGAGAAAGAAAAGACATCTGCTCAGGAACGCAGAGATCCCTTGGTTTGTTTCCTCTCCTTTCAGACCCACTGTGTGCATGGCGGCGCCGCGCCCCTCCCCTGCCAGGACTGTGATTGTTGCGTCTGCCGCTCGACGGCCCCTGCCGAGAGGCGGTCTGGGGCGGCTCCGCTGGGCGGCGGTGGGAGCCGACCACGTGCGCGATGCCCCCCGCCGCTGCCCTGCGGGGCGCCCCCTCGCACCTCAGTCCACTCTGGTCCGTGCGGGGGACGCAGGGGCCGTCCTCCCTGACGGGGCCGGCGGGGCCCATGCTGGTCCCGCACACACAGCCTCGGGCCCGCACGCGCCGCGGGCTGACTCGGGCTCCGGCACCGGGGCCACGAGGGGCGCTGTGTGCCCTGGGAAGGGGCTGGGGGGCTTACCCGGCCCGGGACTGGCTTGTTGCTGGTCAGACGGGGGCGGAGCCGTCTGTGCACCGGCGCCGGCCGCCTCTCGTCCCCAGACCCAGAGTTCACCGCGACCCTTCGAGCGCATCCCGCACACGTAGCGTTCCCGCCAGGAATGCGGCGCCAGCGGTGAGTGTGTCTGTCTGTGCTTCTGTCTGCAGGTGTGTCTGTGCCGCTTCCGCGTCTGCTTCCCGCACCCGTCCAGGTCCATGTCCACGTCTTTATCTTTACCTGCCTACCTGTCTCCCTACCCACCTACTTACCTAGCTACTTACCTACCTACCAACTTATCTACCTACCTACCTACCTGTCTACCCGTCTCCCAACCTACCTACCTACCTACCTGTTTCCCTACCCACCTACTTACCTACTTACCTACCTACCTGTCTCCCTACCTACCTACCTACTTAACTACTCACTTACCTACCTACTTACCTACTTACCTACCTACCCACCTACCAGTCTACCTAATTACCTACCTACCTACCTGTCTCCCTACCTACCTATCTACTTACCTACCTACCTACCTACTTAACTACTTACTTACCTACCTACCTGTCTCCTTCCCTACCTACCCACCTACCTGTCTACCTACCTACCTACCTACTTACCTACCTGTCTCCTTCCCTACCTACCTACCTACTTACCTACTTACCTAGCTACCTACTTACTTAGCTACCTACTTACCTACCTACCTACCTGTCTCCCTACCCACCTACCTACTTACCAACTTACTTCCCTACCTACTTACCTATCCACCTACCTGTCTACCTACCTACCTACTTACCCACCTACCTACCACCTACCTACTTATCTACTTACCTACCTACTTACCTACCTAACTTCCTACTTACCTTCCTACCTACCTACCTGTCTACCCACCTACCCACCTACCTACCTGCCTATCTGCCTACCCACCGACCTACTACCTCTCTGCCCATGTACCTACCTACCTACCCATATATCCACCCGCCCCACCCCCACGGTCCCTGCCGCGTCTGCTCAGTCGGGCGGTGCCTACTGACGCACTGGGCTGCACCTGCTTCCGCCCCATCACCACCCCTGCCCAGTTTTGCTAGTTGAACTGAGTTGCCTGATTCTGTTGTCAGCGCACTTACCCCGAATAGTTTACTGTGACTTGAGCAGAAAATTGCCTGCTTGAAATCCTAAGCAAAGAAGAAAGGCCAGGGCGCCCGTTCACAGTATCGGGGTTGCTTCAGTATCAGAGTGGGCCCGTGTTCCCCCCGGCCCGAGGGAAGGCTGCCCCCACGCGGCTTGTGGCCAGGTCTCCTCACCCCCCACTTCCTCCTCCGCCCCCCCACCCCGTGCTCGCTTTGCTTCCGTGGGGCGTGTGTCCCCTCAAGCACGGCCGGAGCCGCCTTGCCGGCCTCGCCTGCGTGAAGTCGCAAGCAGGTGAGAACTGAACAATTAATGCTCCTTTCTTCTCAGTGGCGCACGAGGAGAGCCAATTTAATGCTGTTTAAGCTTATTATCTAATTGCACGCCCGCGCCCGCTGCAGAGCGGCTGACACGCGCGGGCTCGGCTGTGTTCCTTCCACGGCGGAATATTCAATTTTTTGTTCTGACTCGTGTAATTCCCTGTATTCCAAGCTTGTTAATGTCATTACGGAGCTGAAATAAAGTGATTACTCTTAATGAGTATTTATCCGATAGGTAGCGCCATCCCGGCCCTCTGGCTGACGGCGGCTGATGGGGGCAGCTGCCCGCCCGCGCCCCGCACCCACCCCTGCTCGAGGGGCTCCCCGCCTCGGCCTTCTTGTCAGGGAGGCACCATCTCACCGCGGCGTTCTCTGAGATTCTGTCAGATGACGGGAAAATAGAAAATCTTTTAAAAAGGGGAAGGAGAGCCGCGCGCCGGCAGAGCCCCAGCTAATGACCAGGCCCGGCGGTGCGGGAAGGCGGCGCTAAGTGGTGCTGGCATGCCCCCGCCGCCGCCCGCTCACGCGCGCGCTCTTGACATGGTTCTGGGGAAGGCCTAATTTTTTTGACATTTGACCATGCAAATTTGAGTCCTGATCCATTATTCTGCATTTACACCGTCCCAGAGTTGCTGTTTAAAATGTGCTACAGGCTCCGGGAGCCGGGCTAATAAAGGCCACGAATGAAAGGAAGTTAAATATGAATGCGGCGCCTAATGAAGGCCGGCGCGGGCTGTAGGGTGACCTTCTGCAGACGAGCGCGGGGAAAATCCTCCTAAAGCAAATGGCAGAGAATGTAAATCCGTTTTTGTTTTTTTTCTAGACTATTTTTAAAGATTTCCCAATCCACACCGAGGGGGAAGAAAACAGACCCTGTAGAGCTTAGAGGGAAGTTTCTCTGCTCCGTGGCTGGTCACCCGGGCCGGCCGGCCCCTCAGGTCTGCAGGGCGCGCCTGGTGGCTGAGCCCGGTGCCCAGACGTGCTCCAGGTGGTCACCCACCAAATGCCACGACTGTCAGGCCCAAGGAGAAGGGGCGAGGGCAGCGGGCCGGCTTCGCCCTGCAGGTCTGCCGCTCCGGGCTGGCATTGGGGTCCGGCTTAAGGAGAACTAGGACTTTTTGTAATAGTCCACAAAACAGTTACTCTACGAAGCTGACTCAAGAATAACTAATCCTATCAACACTTAATTCTAATAATGATAAAAGATGAGTATTGGCAGCTTTTGAGAAACCCATCAACATTAACCTCAGCATTTCATTCAACGCCCTCTTATGCTACCCTGTTAGCATAAAGAAATAAGCCGCTAACTGTGGTCCTGTCTTTATATTTTTATTTAGTAATTGTGCAGTTCACCAAATTGGTATTTCTTTGCACATTTGGAAGTGCTTTGCCGACATCAGCTCTGTGAAGCCTTGTGGAGCTAAATATGAGATAGGAAATTCTCTAATGAAGAGAAGTAATTGAGACTATTCCAGAGTACCCTCATTACAATTACTGAACACCCGACATTTTTCTCTTTTTCTCACTTTTTCTCACCCTCTCATCCTCCTGTCCCCTCTTTTTTGTCCCTCCCTTTCTCCTCTCCTTCCTTCCATTTCTGAGAACACGCTGTATTTTGAAATCTATCTATCTATCTACCTATCTATCTATCATCTATCATCCATCTATCCATCTATCTATCTATCATCTATCTATCTATCTATCTATCTATTCAGCTACCCATCCATTCGTCTGTCATCCATCCACCACCTGTCCATCATCTATGGTAAATTGGATGTTAGAGCTTTTACAAAGGTGAGTATGTTGGTCTTTGGACATAAGGACATCGCAGTAAGTAGGTGTGATCAGACAACTATACCAAGATACAAAATAACACCTGGCTTCGAAAATACTCCATTTTCCAAGGAGCTGTGTAGCCACCTCCTTGAGCCTGCATGGCAAACACACCTGTCCCCTGCTGTCCCCGAGGGCCTGTCGGGGGTCTGCAGGGGCCTGTGCTTCCGCCCGGCCAGTCCTGAGCCCGCTGCCCCCTCACTGGAGTCTCCTCGCTTCTCCTCTTCCCCTAGCTCAGTCTGCTGGAAAACCCAGACGGGGGTGCAAGACAAAGGAGTAGCAAGAGAAATAAGGGTGTTTTCAGAGGACGCCGGCATGGCACCCCGGGGCCAGCCTCTGGTGCGGGGGGAGGGGGGGGCGCCGGTGGGAGCAGAAGGTGACTCCACGGGGGATGTGTGCGGGCGGCGGGCGGCACTGCCAGAGGCTGACGTCAGAGTGAAGTATTTGCCCCTGACCTGCAGAGGTGGTGGCGTCAGGAGGACGAGTGGAGGGACACTCTGGAGGGCGGGCCAGGGAGCGAGAGCCGAGGGGCGTGGCGCTCATCCGGGAAGCCGCGAGAAGCAGGGCCGAGGGAAGCACCCAGCCGGGCCCGCGTGCTTTAGTGAGGCAAGGGGGCTCGGTCACCGGCAGCCGGGTAGACGCAGCCCTTCGTCCCCGGCCGTCGGAGAGCGCGGGACGGGGACGGGAGACGCGACTGGTCGCAAAGGCAGAGACCTCGCGGGACCGAGGCCACTGAGTCCGTGCTGGCAGCTGCTGCCCTGGGCATAGTCCGCACCTGTCCTGCGCGCGCGCCGGGCGCCGAAACACACGGACACACAGACACACGGACACACGCATTTTGATGCAGTGAGACCTTAGAGTACAGGCTCTATTAAAACTTTTTCTGAGAAAAATCTTTTCTCTGGGACGGCTTTTACATTGGTTACCGCCCTTCGACCCTGCTGTCTAACAGCCGCGTCTCTGTGCAGACAGGTCACGAGGCCCCATCACGTCCTGCGAAGGAGCAGCCTTGGCGCCCGGCGTGTCCTCGGAGATCTCCTGCGATGCCCCAGGTGAGGCGCAGACAGGCGCATTCGCGAGCCCCGTGTCTCATGTCTCCGTGATTGCACGTTAATAACTGTCACCACCTTTTCCTCATTCAAAGTCATTGACTTTTAAATGGGATTTAGACATTCTTAGCACCAGCACCACGTTTTCTTTAGTTGTGTCCTTCTTATGTATTTTTGAAATTATTCGTTTTGCACTAACATTGGTATATAATACTGTCTGTGATTAAGGGGGCCGGCGTCTCACCTCTGCAAATATAAGTAACCACACCCACCACCAAGGCCCCGTCATCTGGCATCTGTGTCTCCTGAGTTATTCCACATACTATAACCCCTTCCGGTTCCATCCAAGTTGTCAACAATGGCAAGATTCCACGTTTCATAGCTGAGTAGCCTCCGCTGTGCACACACACCCCATCTTCGTGATCTGCTGCCCTGCGGCCCCCACCCTGCACTGCTGTAGACCGTGCTGCTGAGAGCTGGGAGTGCAGGTTTCCCTTCAAACTAGCTGACACTGCTGTTTTTGTGTTGTTGTTTTTTTCTGTTTGCTATTTCCTTTGTCAACTTGCTTCAGGTCTTTTTTATCTTCCGCTCTTCTTTTTCCTTTTTGTAGGGATAGAGGTATACTTATTTCTGCTAACCTAATAGGAATTGTAAGAGCCAAAGACAGTTTGTCACTTTAGATAGATGTAATTCTTGCCTGTTCATTGTATTCCTTTCATTTAGTTCCTAACACTTGTTTTGTTTTTTTTTTTCTTTTTGAAAAATGTTCCCTTTTTTTTCATGGCCTATTTTAGGTTCACTTTTAATCCCCTCTCCCATGCCAAATACATTAATGGTGAGAGCTAATTGACACTGAATTCTTCGCTTTGCTAAGAGTAATCATCCAACTCTGTTTTCTTTCGTAAGGTAGAAGCACAATCTCTCTGTCCTCGGTGGGTTTTTCTGTGTGCTCAGTCTTTATTCTGGCATGAAAGCTTTAAAATATTTGTACTTTGTTCATCTTGTAATGTCACACCTTGGGTTTTCTGTTGATTTAGAATATAGATTTCTGAAATTTGATCCTTTAATTTTCAGAAGCATTACATACTACTCATACTACAACTGCCAGCTACATTCTCATTGTTAATTAGGGTTTTATTTTAACAGCATAAATGTTTTTTCATTGCTATTTCTTTCACATCCAGTCATGCCTTATCTTTGTTTTTCTTTGACTCAGCACTACTTGAACTTGGTTACACTGCTTCCTGCAAGAATCTGTTCAAATAGAGAATGTGAATATCCTACTTTCTGAATCCGTGCATATCTGAACATATCAAAAACTCGCTCCATTCTCCTCAGAAGGCTTGATGATGGCATTAGCTGATAAGCAGGGCTGAGAAACCTTCATTTTATTATAAGGCCTCCATACAATTCAAATGTGCCCCCTTCAGCAATAGCACATAGAATGTCTGAAAATACTTAGATCCTCTTCACTTTGAAAATAAATCATTTACTTTAAAAATAAGAAAAGTTTGGAAGGTTATGTCTTTCCACTGGACTGTAGAAATCTCTAGATTATGTTTAAGTATCGTATTTCTTCATCAGTATTTCATGATAATCAGAATGACTTCTTCATCAAAGGGCAAAGTTTGTTTCTGTCCGCTCAGGGGTGGGGAGCAACGAGAAGCCGTCTCCGTTGCTGATTTGTCTTGTCCCTCCCCAGAGCTCCTGAGGGGGTCTCGTGTCCATTGCCCACCCTGCCAGTGTTCCTATGGGATGCCAGCGGTCCCAATTCTTTTTCACTTTTGCTTCATTTCTTTGCTAATTGCCATTCATGATTGCAAAAAAAAAGGAATATTTTGATTATTTCCAGAAAATTCCATTTCATTTCACGCATTGCAAAACAAATAATTTTTAATTTTAGATTAATAAAATATACAAAGACAGTACAAGGAGTTTCCACATTACCCCATCCAGCTTCCCCTGTTGCTAAACAGTGCAAAGTACGGGATGTTGGCAGGACCGAGAATGCTGACACGTTACTAACCCCGCTCTCCGCTCAGCCGGCCTCCGTCCCCTTCACCGCTGTGCTTCGCCTGCCCAGAGTCCCAGCGGGACGCCTGCTCGCGCCTCCTGGCTGTGTGGGCATCACCAGTTCACACTCGCCTGTGCTTTGTTAGGGCCTTGTGTTTTATTCCGGGCAGGCATGGTTAGAATCCGCTCCAACGCAGGTCTGTCCGCCGTCTGTCTGTGCCGAGGGATCGCCGGTGACCGCGGGGTTCCGGGGAGGCCGGCCTCCGACAGAAGGCGCCGTGCGGTCTCGCCCGACCACGTGCGTGTTCTTCCTTACGGCGCCGCTTTGGGAGTTCCCCTAAACCCGTCAGCGAGGAAGACTGGGTGGGGCTTCCCAGCAGCAATCTCCTGTTCTCGCCTCTTCCCACCGGCACTCTAGGGGGCCGCCACCCCGCAGCCTGAGGTGGTGGAGCCGCGCCCCCTCGCAGGAGGGGCGCTACCAACGGGCTTGAACTCAGCCTGCGCCAGGCCTGTCTCTCCGCCCCTCTCGCTCTGCGTGTCTCATCACTGATCTGTGTCGGTGGACTCATGGGCTCTTGGATATTTACTTAGCACTAGTAATATTCGAGTTCTGCCTTATGTGTTTATTCCATTTCTTCTCGCCTTTTTGTTTGCTCAGTTGTTTATTTAGCTCCAGCTGCTCCAGCGGGGCCTTGTCCATTTCACCCGCCACGTAACTGTGGTCTTGGAAATGACACGGCCCACGGCCCTGCTTCCCGGTACCGCAAGAGGCTCAGGCTTGCTGGCCTCTGCCCTCCCTCCCAGCCGGCCATGCGCCATGTTCCCGCGGAGACCTTGCTCTGCTGGGAACGGAATTGGAGCCCAAGCTCTCCCGAGGCAGGGGAGGGCGTGTGCAGGCGCGGGGCCCACCTGGCTGGCTCGCCTGAAGGTAGCGGCCACTGTCGGCGCTGTCAGCCCTCCTGGGGACCCGTCGCTCCTGCGTCGTCGTCCCAGCTCTGTGCGAAGTGCTTTCTAACCGATGAGGAAGTTCACCCCGTGGGAAGGTTAACTGCCCTGACTTTAGAAGTTTTAGCACTTTCCCCCCAATCCCGCGTCTCATGATTTGGAGACAGCGTATCGGAAAGTCAGGAGAAGCGTGTGCCTCGGCCCAGCCTCCGGGTGATGTGGGCAGGACGGTCTGCCCCTGGGCGCCTGCCGTGGCGGGAACAAGGAGACTTTCTCCGTCGAGGGGCCTGCCTCACGTTCGGCGTCTGCCGGCCAGCCCGGCCGGGGGGGCCGCTCTTGAGATCGCGTCTGCGTGGACAGAGAACCAGGCGGTGCGAAGGCACCTGCGGGGCTTTCTAGTAACTCCGCGAAGAAGCTTTTCCGGGGCGCAGCCTCCATCGTGTTGCCACACTGTGACGGCGAACACAGAATTTGAAAGATCTTCAATAAAGTTTGAAATCTACAATGTGGTTCTCAAGACGCATTTCTATACATCAACCTTCCCCAGGACTTCATCTGCGGTTGTTACGGCGGGGTGCGTCGGGAAACCTGTCCACGGCGTGTCGTGGCGCCCCCGGGAGGCGCACCGGCCGCAGCCAGGCCTGCCTCGGAGGTTGGCGGGCGCGTGATTCTGTTAAGCAGTTGTGTGTGCAAGTAAACAAGCAGACCTGTAATCACACATCACGCCGATCTGAGCGTGCGCCAGGCACAGTGACAGGAGCGCGGAACAGTGGCAGAGCTCATGCAGCCAGGGGACCCCATCGCTGAAGGAGACTCGGTTTGATGAAACAATGGGCTGTAGACATTTTAACTGAGAACGTTCAAAAAATGTCTCAGTCAGTTCATGATTTAAAACGAAAAGTAGAAAATAACCGCTGCGAGCATCATCCTAGAAAACCTCACTGGCGAGCCTAAAGGACTTAACAATTGGGTTAGTCTCTGGCAGGCAATATTGCCGGGCTGGGGGGAGCAGCCCCGGAGCTTCTGCTCGGCCCCCCACCCCTCAGCTGGTTCTGAGCTGGGGGGGTGCTGAAACCCTCTCCCCGCGCCCCAGATAACGCCCCTGAAATCGTCTTCAAGTCAGTACACAGCCAGGGAGTCAGATCGAAACTCAAGACGTCTGATTAGACTACCCAAGATGAGGGCCTCCCTGGGGGCGCAGGGGTTAAGTCTCAGCCTATGAAGCTGTCGCAGCCGCTGCAGCACGAGTTCAATCCCCGGCCAGGGAGCTTCCCACAGGGCCCAGCAGACCCCTCCTGTCTCCCCGCTGCCCCCTCAGCAGTGGATTTCAGTGGCTCCGCCTGTTCTGCCCCCCACTCTGTCTCTGGGGAAGACTCTTACTCCCCCACACCTCTGGCCTGCACCGCAGCTCTTGTATGCATAAATAAATAAATCTTTAAAAAAAGAAACTTCCCAAGATGAGATGCCGATGAATTGGGGTGCGCCCTGGCCGATTTGAGGGGCAGTGTTTGGCTGTGACTAGCTGAAGGGGCGGTGCAGGTCACACCTGCTGACAGAGCCTATCGTTGCGCACCACAGGCCCGGAGAACCCGAAGGGGCAGCCCAGGAACGGACTTCTCTCTGGACGGCAGGTTGTCGGGGACTCCCAGGTGACGTGGGGCGAGGGCAGAGCACAGCCGGCCACCACGCACCACGTCCACCGGTCCACAGCGGGGAGAGGTGAGCACAGCCTGCCCGCAGCAGGGCGAGCGGGGAAGGGTGGATTGACACACGGTGGAGAGGGCCTCGCTCTTAGAAAACAGGACGCCCCGACGGGGCAGACTTGCGGGCATTCTGCTGAGAGAAGTCAGACAGAGGCACCCGCCGCGAAGCCTCGCCTCCCTGTGGAATCGCAAACGACAAAAACGGAGTTTAGGGACACAGAGCAGGGGCTGATGGTGCCAGAGGCACTGGGGAGGGGCGAGCGCCCGAAGGGGTGAGAAGGCAAAACGTCCAGCGATCCGGGCACGCGACAGCCGCGACCGCATCCTGAACGCCCACCGCGCCGCCCGAGCCGTGAGAGCGGGCCTTGCGTTCACCACGAGAAATGGCTGTCGGGACGGCGAGAGGCGACACCCTCTCAAGACGGGTCTTCGGCACGACCCGGTTAGCGATGGCCGGCCACGCCTCTGCGCTCCGTGTCGCAGGCCCACGGCGCCTCACTGAAACGGCCACGCCATTTTTGAGCGATGCAAGAGACCGAACACCTGCTTTACAGCTGGAGTGGTCTGGGGCCGGGGCTCGGACTTTGGCCAGTGGCCGCCGTGCGGCCTGGCGCTGCACGCCCAGGAAAGTGCCCTCCTTCCCTCCCTTTGTACCTCAGGGTGCAGCCGGCCCTTCTGGGGCTACATTCGCTCCAGGTATTTAGTTTTTGTGACATTATTGCCCATGGAATGGTTTTATTTTTTGCTTGTGGATGTTTAAAAATACAATTTGTTTCTCTTCGTCCTGCCGCCTCGGTGAGCTCACTAGCTGGTTGATAACAGCAGACACTTGAGGCTCTCTGTGCACAGGTCGTCAGCTGCAAATGGAAATAGATTTTTTGCACCTGGCTCTTTCACGGCTGCTGATTATTTGCATGTCTTGTCCCAGGACTTTCGGACGCAGACATCTTGGCTCTGGGAAGATTTTTCGCGAGGACGCGTCATGTCCTGAGGCTGGGATTGTGTCGATGTCTCTCCTTCGGAGACGCTTCCTTCTCTGCCTCGATGGTCGAACGTTATCACTATGGAAGGGGGTTGAATTTTGTCAAATTCTTTTGTTGTGTATACTGCAATGATCAGGATTTCTGTGTCATTCATTCCATTAAGGTAACTTGTTGCATGAGTGGATTTTACTGTGTTAATCACTCTCGTAATCCTGGGATAAACCCTGTTTGGCCACCAAGTGTAATCTCTTCTGTACATTGCCGGGTGAGTGCTGGCCGTGTTGCGGGTGTATCTGTAGCCGTAAGACACATTATTCTGGTAGTTTTATTTGTTTGCCTGATTTGGTATGATAGCGTTACTAATTTTTAAGTTGGTCTTAAAGAATTTGTGAAGGTTGGTGTTAATTCTTTTCACCTTTGCTGAATCTCACGATGAAGCCGTCTGACTTGTCTCTGCTGGAAGTTGCAGATTCTGAGTCACGCCCTTGTGGGTAGGACTTGGGGTGCTTGAGTCAGTTAAGGCGGCAGCTTCTGGGAACATGCCCACTCCGTCTGCGTGATCTAATGTCCACTCCGTCTAAATAATCTACTGTCCACTCCATCTGAATAATATAATGTCCACTCCATCTGGGGGATCTAATGCCCATTCCATCTGGGGGATCTAATGTCCACTCCATCTGCGTGATCTAACGTCCACTCCGTCTAAATAATCTAATGTCCACTCCATGTAAATGATCTGATTGGCTGACCTTCAATAACTTGCTCATGTCCTCCTTTTGTGGTCTCTTCCATTTCTGCAGACAGTGGTGATGTTCCTTCCATCCAAGGTTTACTTACTGGGGCTTTGTCTGTTTCTCTAGGTGATGTCCTTAAGGTTTGGCCTTTTTCGAATCTATTAAAGAGCCAATTTCCTGTTGCTTTCTGGTAAGTATTTTTTATTATTATTTCACTTATTTTCACTCTAGTATTGATAACCCATTTTCTTGCTTCTTTTAGTTTGGGTGTTTTTCTAGTTTCTTGAAGCCGCGGGGCTGTCGATTTGAGGACCGTCTTCTCTTACTCTGCGGTACTGGCCCTCGGGATTTTCCTCCAAGCGCTGAGTCAGCTGCATCCGGGTGTTCTGGGATGTTGAGTTTTGTGTTTATTCACATCAAAGTCTTTTTTAATATTCGTGTGACTTTTGACACATTTTTTATTTGTGATTTAATTTGTGTTTTATTTGTGATTTAATTCTCACATTTGTAAATTTATCGACATTTCTTCTGCCATGTAATTTTAATGTAATCGCACACACCTTGTGTGGTTTCAGTGCCTTTAAAATGTCTCGAGGCTGGTTGGAGAGCCTGGAATACCCCGGGGAAGGGGCACAGAGGCACACACAAAGACGTGAAGGCAGGGACACGAAGGGCTGTCGCGTCATGAGGCGAACATTGGGGCCCGAAACCAGGGGGCGAAGGAAGGCACCTCCCTAGAGCCTCGGAGCACAGTGGCCCGGCCCGCCCTGAGTTCAGACTTCGCTGAGCTGTGAGGGGTAAATCTCTGTTGGTCTGAGCCAATGAATTTGTGGCCGTTTGTTGTGACAGCCTTAGGACGCGCGCGAAGTTCTGCCGGCACATGGAGAGGACCACTGGGCTGCGGGGAGGGCTGGGGAGGGCTGTGGGGAGGACTGTGGGGAGGACTTCGGGCCCTGGACGGGGAATGCGGCATGGCGACGCGAGCCCGAGGGGCGTGGCCTGCAGCCCCGAATTACACACACGACAACATGGACAGGAACAGAGGCTGCCAGCCGGAGTCGCCTCAGTGAAGAAACAGATAAAGCTATCTCAGCCTTTGTTTACCTGGAGTTGTTTTTTCCTTTTGACCCTGTTTTGAAAGACAGCTTTGCCAAGTGTCGGATTTTTGATGGACAGTCTCTTCCTCTGGACAGTGAAGGTGTCATTCTGCCCCCCAAGCCGCCTGCGACACGTCAGTATCACCCATTTTCCGGATGCCCTTGATCCAGGAATTCAACATCTGCGCCCCCTTTAGATCCGTGCGCCTTTGTCTTTGGCCCCTTTGGCCGCTCTCTGTCCACTGTGCGTCCCGTGTTGGTCCTCCTGGAGTTCGTGGGGCTCCCTTAGATGCGTCCACTGTGTCGGTTTCAATTTAGGGGCGTCCTAGCCACCCTCCCCTAAATTCTCTTTTTGCTCCTTTCCCAGCTCCCGCGCGCCTGGCCCTTCCCTTACACCATGTTGATGTGCTTAATCCCCGCGAGTCTCCGGGCTCTGTTTACTTGTCTCCATTCTTTTATCTCTGCTCTTCAGATTGCATAATTTTTATCAATCTGTTCTTAGCATCCCCACAAGCTGCCTATTAACTCTCCGCGGTCACAGGCGTGTGCTCGGCTAATGGCATTAGCGGCCGCGTGGCCCGGCGAGCGCGAGGCAGCCGTCAGGCGGCACAGGTGGGCTGGGGGCGGGGCGGCGCGGGGCGCCTCAGCCTCCCTCCCCGCCGCCAAGGCCGAGCCGCCCGCACGGCTGCGCGTGCAAAACCACGCTGGCTCTGAAGCACCATTATGCACAGAGAGCACAGCCGGAGCTTAAGGGCTTTGCTGCTTTCTTGTTCTTGACCTTTGAAGGGAGGCTCTGCCCGCAGGCCTGAGTGCCGGCGCGGGGTAGCAGGCGCTCGCTCCGGCGAGGCCTGAAACATGTCACGGCTTCCAAAAGCTGCCGCCTTCGACTTGACTATTCTGGAAACTACTTTGCTGAAAAGAACGCCAGGTCCCCGCGGTGCTGGGCACGGCCGTCCAGGGGTCTCGCTCACCGCTGGGATGCACCATCGCAGCAAGCGCCCGGCAGGACGCGGGGCGCCCGCAGCCCGCGCCAGAATCCGCGGCTCGGGCCGAGGTCTGGGCAGTGGCAACGTGGAGAGCCCTCTGACAAACAGTCGGAGGCTGGGCCGCGCAGCCCCGTGCAGCGCTCACGCTGGCAACAGGGGTGGAGGGAACTGCGAGCCGGACGCGAACTCCCCTTCCACTGGCGTAGCGCCGCCGTCGCGCGAGAACGCAGCGGGGTGCGCTTCCCGAGGAGCACACCCGGCTTCGGCGGGGTCTGCGCGGGCTCGGGCTCCCGCCACCCTCCAGAGGGCAGCGGCCGAGCCGGCGCGTCCAGCTGCGGGCGGCCAGTCAGCGAACTGCAGGCGGGTGGTTTGGGGACACAGCTCACTGCGGCGATAATAGAACCCTCGAACCAAGGCGCCCCTCAAACCAAAGTGTCTCTTGCCGGGGGTCGGTGTGCAGGCACGCGGCCCCGGCCCGCTCGCCCGCCTCCTTCCTCCCTTCCTTCCTTCCTCTTACAGCCATCTAAACTTTCCCTGACAGCCCCGACACCAGGCTGGCGTAGACCCCAAGCAGCCAGCGCACGTCTCTAAATCATGGGGAAGGCACAAAGGCTCGCTTCCCAGACGCTGCCGTGCTGCAGGGACCGTGGACAGCACCCACTGCGCACGGCAGGTCACCGGCCAGCCCTGCCCCACAGAAGGCGCCCGCGCACCAAGGAGAAAAACAGAAGGAGGCCGTCCCTGGGCCGCGGCTGGGCCCCACCCTCCTTAACACCTTCGTGAGGGTGTTGCGTGCAAGAGTCCACTGAGGTGAAGCATGAGACCTGTGTGCAAGAGTGTGTGCTTGTGCGTGCGAGGGTGTTTGGGATGCAGTGTGTGTGGTGCGTGTGGTGAGTCAGGTGTGTGGTGTGTAGTGCTGCGAGGTCTGTGCATGTGTGTGAGGTGTGTGTGTGGTGTGCGTGTGTGCACATGTGTGTGGTGTGCACGTGTGTGTGGTGTGTGTGGTGTGTGTGGTGAGTCAGGTGTGTGGTGTGTAGTGTTGCGAGGTCTGTGCATGTGTGTGAGGTGTGTGTGCGTGGCGTGTGCCTATGCCAGGGGTGCAGAGACGCTCCTCGGCATCTTGCTCTCCCTCGGCGGCTGCAAGGGTGAGGAGGGGCCTCTGCTGATGTCCAGGAGAAGGCGGGACCCAGGCCGTGCTGGGCGGGGCAGGCCGACCGCAGGAGCCCACAGGGCCCCGCCTGGCCGGTGCTGGGGTGGACGTGCCCCTGTGCTGCCCGTCGGTGGGCAAGCCCTGCCTGGGGCTCCTGCTTTGGCTTTTCTTTTCTTAAAGATTTATTTATTTTTGCACACAAGAACTGGGGTGTAGGCCAGAGGGGTGGGGGGTGAGAGGGTTCCCCAGAGACAGAGTGGGGAGCAGAATAGGTGGATCCACTGAAATCCACTGCTGGGGGGAGCAGTGGGGAGACAGGAGGGGTCTGCTGCACCCTGTGGGAAGCTCCCTGGCCGAGGATCGAACTCGTGCTGCAGCGGCTGCGACAGCTCCATAGGCTGAGACTTACCCCCTGTGCCCCCAGGGAGGCCCCTCCTGCCTTGGCTTTTGAATCTCTTGGTCAGAAAAGGAAGATTTCCTGACCAGGAACCACTCTAGAGAGTTCTAGAAAAAGGACATATGGTGGCATTTTCAGCCTTGCAGATGGCACTCTCCAGTGTTTGCCCTTGGAGCACAAAACATTTAGCTGTTTGTTTGTGTTGATTTTACATTGGAAAATAGTTCAGAAACTTTAACAAAACTGGGTCTTTGAAAGCAGAGCCGGGGGACGCGCTCCATCACCCCAGGCGGCATTTGGTGTTCGCTGCATTTACACGGAACAGAAGAGGGGGACGGGCTTTTGTTTTTAAATGGATTTTTAAAAATTCTTCTCCATCATGGGTCTTCAGAAATATTTTAAGGAAAACCACAGTTATGACAATAAACAGGCCAGATAGATAAATCAATGTATTGGTTGTCTCTGATATAATGAAATCCATGTAAATATGTAAATATGTATTTAGCACATTTAGGTCATGGCTGTGTCTTCAGACGGGCAGACGCACGCAGCTCTGGCGCAGTGACGGTGCTGACAGGTCATTTCGGGCCAGAACCCAGCTCTGCTGCAGCCGCACTGAGCTCTCGGCTCTCCGTAGGGAGTGGGGAGGAGGCAGGGCCGGCTGCTCGGGCTACACAGGAACCTGGAGACGGAGGCCACGTGGAGAAGAGCTGGGGCCTGCCCTGTACAGCCCCAGGGCTCCCCTCTTCCCCCAGGGCTCCCCCCTTCCCCAAGGGATCCCCCTTCCCCCAGGGACACCCCTCCCCCCAAGGATC